>JAHLSL010013373.1:1351760-1374320 GCA_025920805.1 Petroica traversi
AAAAAAAAGAAAAGAGATAACGCTGTCTGCTGGAATGCAGCCTCTCCACTCTCTCAGCCTTGGTTCGTAGTATCCTGCAGACAAACGGCGCGTGTTTTTTTTTTCCCTCCACCTTCACTCTCACTGTCTTCCTTGGACCAACTTAAAGCTGCAGAACTTAATGTCCAGCATAAGCCAGAGGACGATTGGGGATACAAACAGGTCATATGGCCAACCCAGGACACTTGGTACAAAAATGCTTTCTGAAGTCCAGTGGAACTGTGATGCAACTCAGAACTATTCCCACATGCCCTATCACTGATACAGAAAGAAGAGGTCAGCACCTCCCTCTCTCCATCCTCTCCTCAGTGAGCTGGAGAGGCCAATTAGGTTGCTTCTCAGTCTCTTTTTCTTCATACCAGACAAACCTGGTGAAAACATTAGGACTCCTTTTGCATACTACAGATAACCACATCAGTGAAAGCGGGAAGTCAAACTGACCACTCTCAGTCAGTGACCATGCACTGCTGTGAGGAAGACAATGCACGACACCAGAAAGAGGAACCTAAAACATCCCAACATGCCTGATCACAGTCCTACTTATGGCTTTGCCTGGAAGGCTTTTAGCAAATCCCTTACGTTGAGATGCACTGATTCATTTTTTTTATTCTGAGGTTACACTGAGACAACCTTCTAGATTCTAATTTAAATATCACTGAAAGACAATTTACTCATCTCAAAGTCAATGCATACAATTTTGTTTACAGAAAATGTCACTGCTACTTAAATAGTACTCTACATCGTACAATTACTAGATTATATTAATGAAAAGAAGGTCAAGACTCAAAGCTATATTCGTATTTTAACACTTATTACCTTTGAATCTTTTATGAGTATTCATCCACAAGTTACTGTAGAATGCCTGGTATATTTTGGATTTGTTTGGGTATTTCTTGCCAGAAGGTGAATCTATGCAAACAATGAAGCTCATTTTAACATTTCCATAAAGTCACACTTACTGAGGGATAACAAAAGACATTTTCCCATTGACCTCAGCCTCAAAAGTTCCATTTCCTGAGTGTCTAAATATCAAAAGCAAGCCAGACTGGAGATCAAACTATTTTTTAAAAAATCACCATTTTTAGTCTCATCAATTCACAACTCACAGCATTGTTTTGTGCATGATACATCTCTTCTTCTCAGACCTGCAAGGAATTCTGCTATGGTGATAAAGCTGCTCTGAGCTAATTCAAGCACTCTTTTTTTTCTCTTTAAGTGCCAGAAATTAAATGTAGTCTCTGTGTGAATCAAAACTACTTTCTACCATTTTCAGCCTCATTGATTCAACAGCATTCTTGGGAAAGGAGCCCTGTGTAGGTATGCTGCAGTAAGAGCTCCCTCACCCAGAGTTATAAAATCTGCAAAGTTTAATAAAAAAAATTTACATGCTGGAAAAACCCCCACCAATTTATCAAAGCAGCATGATTTTTAACATACAAACACTGTTGCGAAAAAGAATTTTTTTCAAATACACGATGAGAGGATCTGCTCAAATAAACATTTCAAAATTACTAAAAATGTGTCAACTCCAATATGTGAAAATGCCATTACTACACAGCAGGAGTTACAGGCACACTGAAGATGTAATCCTTTCCATTTTGAGGAAAACATGCTTGGGTGAAAATTTTTAACTCTGAAGTAAGTTATAAATTTCATACCAAATCTATGACTTTTATGACAAGTGAGGATGTGTGTCTGCAGTCTGTGAAGAAGGGATTCTGAAGGTGCCTCTCCTAATTGAAACTGTTACTAACCCTTGTACTTCCTGGTTCACCTACATCTGTCCTATGCCTGTAAGAAGAAATTGGAAATTCCTCCTCAGATAGAGAGGAGGTGCCACAGGAACACAGATAAAAGAGAAAAAGAGAGAGAAAACCCAGAGAGGGGACATGGAAGGTAAAGCCCAGCAAACAGATCAGCAGAAGGGGCTGCCTAATCATATGGAAAAAAGGCACTGAATAGCAATGCAGCACTGAGTTTGTCTACAGATGGATAGCTCTGGGCAAGCATCTCTCTCCCAGTTAGATGGGCTCGTGCTGCATCTGTTACACTTCATTCTTTACTTGCCTAAAGACCTCAACACTCCTGTACATGTGAGACCTGAAGAATCCTGCTACAAAAGGACAGAAGTGAAGATAGCACACTCTGAGACAGAATATGAGACTGTGCTGTCCCAGAATAGACCACAAAAAAATTTGCTCTAACAGCTCTAACAGCTCCTGTCTTAGCAGGATGCCATCCAAAGGGACACTGACAGACTTGTGAGGTGGGCCCATGTGAAGCACATGAAGATCAGCAAGACCTAGTGTAAGGTCCTGTACTTGGGTTGGGGTAATCCTAAACCTCAAACCAGGTTTAATGAGTGGATTGAGGGCAGCTCTGCATATGGGTGGATGAAAAACTGGATATGACACAGCAATGTGCATTTGCATCCCAAAAAGCCAACTGTATTGCTGGGCTATATCAAAAGACACTTCTCCTCTTCTTAACTCTCTGGATTGCTACATCCAGCTCTGGGGTCCCCAGCATAAGAACGGTGTAAGAGTAGGGCCATGAAGATGATCAAGTAGCTGAAGAATCTCTGCTATGAGGAAGAGTTGAGACAGTTGGGATTGGCTAGCCTAAAGAAGGTCTTTGGGGAGATCTTACAGCAACATTCCTGTTCTTGAAGGGGACCAATGGAAAGGATGGGGAAGGTATCTTTATCAGAGAGTCTAGTGACAGGATATGGGGTAATGGTTTTAAATGGAGAGTAGGCTTAGATGGGATATTAGGTAAGGTGAATGTTCTTTAATCTGAGGGTGGTAGGGCACCGAACAGGTTGCCCTGAGAAACTGTGGATTCTCCCATTTGTGGAAGTGTTCAAGACCATGTTGGATGGGGCTTTGAGCAGCCTGGTCTAGTGGAAGGCGTCCCCATCCATGGCAGGAGAATTGGAACAAGATTTTTAATGTCCTTTCCAACCCAAATGATTCTATGATTCTGTGTTCCTAACAAAACCACTAAGTACTTAGTTGTCCTGTCATTAAGTTTTCTGTCATACTACTTAAGTCTATTGACAACATTCTGGTTTTTGCATTTTACCTTGTGAAAAAAATCAATGATTAAGGGTTAAAGAGAGGAGAATATACCAGTCTAAGGGCCATTTCCACGTTAGTGAACAATGGAGACCCAAGCCATTACTCAGGAGTGCATGAGAGGTGATGTAGACTGTTGACACACCTCTTGCTAAGAATGTGCAGTCACAAAAGTGAGACCCCCAAAAGTTGGACTCTTCATCTTAAGAAGAATTTCGTGTTATTTTTTGATCAGAATTAAAATCCTAGCTATTTTCCTAATCTATAATTCTTTGCCTCACGATAGCAGTAGCCATTTTTCACCACAAAAATAGATTAAGACAGTTGATAAAGTAGATGTTGACGTAGGTCAAGACCATGGAAAATTATTGCAGATACCATTTCACAAATGTAGGGGCCTAAAGTTGGTTTAAAAGTTATTGACTCCAGCAGTGCTATGTAATGCATTCTTGCTGATTGAGAAAGTGTATCTTCAGCAAGGGTCAATGACAATCCACAATCAAAGCAGTTGTCATAATTATGCTACAGATTCTGAAAAAAAGGCAAGATAAAACTAGAAATAGACATTAATACAGGCTGAGCAGAAACCAGAAAAGCAGATGAGAAAAGATAATCCTTGAAATTATCACTTAAGCCCAAAGAAACACTTCTTGCAGGCCAAGCTACTGAAGTGTCTCCCATGGCCCAAAGCTGCAATTCAATTCACATTTTTCACCTCACAGCCACAGAAAAGCCAGTCAGTCCTGGTAGGACATAAATGGTTTCTATCCACTTTGCCATTGTAGCAGTACAGCCATACTCCCGCACCCATGAGATACAAGAATTCACATCTATGCATTTTAATGTAACTGAAGTGTCCTTTGTCTTTCCCTTGTAGCTTTTCCTTAGAGCTATAAGCTCTTCACATAAATCCATACATATCAGCCTAAAACTATGTGGCAAAAAAGTCTTCTTCCTTTAGGAATAAGACTGTAGCGTAATAAGTTTTAAAGAGTGAAGAAACAACCTGGCTAGTGATGAATGAAGAAAAGCTCTGTCCTGAGGCAGTTTAAAAGCAGCCAGAGCTGCTGAGAAGAGCAAAAGCATCACACTTAAATTCTGGAGAAGCTCAACATATCTGTTGCTGGCCAGGACTCCTGTGCAACTGGAAAACCAAGGAACAGTCAAAGGCAAGAGGACCCATATTTTCCCTCCTTAGGGAAGCCTTGGCAGGTTTTCTATTTGCAGGTACAGCTGTAGTAACTGGTAAGTGAACATGGCTACAGGCACTGCCCAGCCTCCTCCCTTCTCCTGCATTGTACCACAGCTGACCATAAAGCAGCTCAGGATTACAGGATTGAAATCACACAGCAGCTTTGTGGGAGAGCTGAGAACAAATTTCAGGGAGTCTGGGCTCCTGGCCAGTGGCTTCCAGCAGCACCAGACTCGGATGTCATATGGAAAGAGAAAGCATCTGAAGCAGTTGGGCATTTTTCCTTTCCTCAGATCTGAAGTGGCCTAACCAGCTCAGATGTTCTGGTTCAGTTTCTAAAATAACTGAGCCTTGAAATAGTGAGGAAAAGTCCTTACAGCACTAGCTTCAAAGCTATGTTCTATGTTTATACAGGGTTGTTTGTAACTTTTAGCCACAGGTCATACAATCCAGGAATACAATGTAAGAACAATGTAAGAGCTACAAGCTCACAATTTTGAAAACAATTTTAAGAGACTTCTAATTGATAGGTCTGGTTGCTACAGCGCCTAAAACTCTGCCTACACCATTGAATACAACGGAAATACCTAGTCTTGACACAATGTAATCATCTTGAATTTCAATACAGCAGGATTAGTGTTAATATCACTCTGAGTGTAAACCAGTGTGTCACTACTCAATCTAAATAAGGCCTAAAATTGCATATTCTTAATAAACCAAAAGGCTGATCCAGTGCCCACTAGAGGATAAAACTTTGAGCTCTCTAAACTTCATTAGCTTTGGAATCTAACATCTGGCAGCTTGAACTACCTTGGATTTCATGCATGTATTTCTGTAGCAATTACATATATTTTTAAAAACTGTAGTAATTTCTGATGTGATATTTTTCTTTCCTTAGGTTAGTTCTTCAACTCATGTCATAAATAATTTAATTCCTTCGGACAAGTGTGTGTGTTACTTTAAGATGGCCTTAACTCATTTAATGACATCTTAGGAAGACAAATCTCTACCACAGGGTTAAATTCAAATGTCAAAAATACCAGTGTAATTCCAAAAGTGTTGATTCAGTCAAGAGTTTCCCATGGTTTCAACTGCCATTTAGAAAATCCACTGAGAATTAGTAAGACAGTAAAACTGTTCCATAATTAAGTGATATGTAATATCCATCAGTGGTACACTGGACTTACCAAGTAAATACATATCCTGACTAGTCTCCTCACTGACCAAGACCCCTTAACAGAATGTAAGAAATTATCACAAATAACTCAGCCTGCTTGCAGCTTTTGCTTACTTTTGCTTAATGTTGTTTTGTCAATAAGGAAATTTTACACATAAGTCTGTAATGGAAAAATTTAGTGACAGAGAATATACTAAATATCAAATTAAGCAGTTTTCTGATCAGAGTACTTTAAACCACAGGAAAACTTGATCTCAATTGGGTTTATTTGATTGTGCCTGTCTTGCTATTGTCTATCCTTAATCATAAGAAAAGGATAAATTATTTTTTTCCAAACTGAACGTGTTTATAGCATATACTTAGAAGTAGCATTTAAAATTCAGAATTGAGCCAGAGTGTTTATACTAAGCTTCAGTTTTAGAGTTTTGCTGAGTTTTAGACTTTGTAGACATATCAGTGGCATATTTTACAGCACCTCATTTCCCTAGTTCCTTGACATTACAGATGCCTTTGTCGCACAGCTTGTTAATTACACTTATTTAGAATCATAGAATCATAATCTTGAAAGAGACCCTTGAAATCATCAAGTCCAACCATCAACCCAGCACCATGACTGTGTTCAAAATTAAACCATGTCCTTTAGTGCCATATCCACAGGCGTTATGAACATCTTCAGGGATGGTGAACTCCACTTCCCTGGGCCATCTGTTCCAATGTTTTACACACCTTTCCATATTTTTTTTTTTTAATTTGTAATCTAAACCTCCCCAGCACAATTTGAGACCATTCCTTTCATCCTGTTATTTGTTATTTGGGCAGAAAAGCCCCAATCTCTGATTCCTACAGTCTACTTTCATGAAGTTATTCAAAACAGTAAGATCTTCTCTAGCCTGCTTTTCTCCGGCCTGAACAACTCCAGCTCCTCAGCTGCTCCCCATATGACTCATAGACACATACTCTCTAGTGTCTTCTCCAGCTTCACTGCCCATTTTGGGACTTGCTCCAGAACCTCAGTGTCTCTACAAAAGTGAAGGATGCAGAACTGAACACAAGACTTGAGTATGGCCTCACCAGTTATTTCCCTGGTCTTGCTGGCCACACTGTTCTTGATACAAGCCAAGGATGCCACTGGCTTTCTTGACCACCAGGGTCACACTGCTGACTGTGCTCAGCCGCTGTCAACCAGTAACCACAGATCCCTTCCTACCAGGCAGCTTTCCAAGAACTCTTCCCTCAGCCTGTAGTGCTTCATGGTGTTGTTGTGACCCAAGGGCAGTACCCAGCACTTCACCTTATTGAATCTCATACAAGTGGTCTCAACCTATTGATTCAGCCTGACATATCCCTCTGCAGAAATCTCTTGCCCTCCAGCAGATCAACACTCCTACTACCCAATTTGGTGTCATCTGAGAACTTGCTGAGGGTGTACTTGATCCCTTCATTCAGGATGTTGAGGAAGACACAAAACAGGGTTGATCTCACACTGAACATTGGGTTACGCCACTTTTTTCAGGCGACTGTGTTTGCTTCTGACCTGTCACTTCAAGTCAATACAGGAGAATTGTTAGCAATTACCTCTGGAACAAGCTGCCTCTTTCTGTTCTGAAACTCAGTCTTGCAGTTCTCAGTGAACTTCACTGCTATTAAAAGATTGATTACTGCCCCTCTTAAACATCATTATCATCACTGTTCAAAATAAACTGCCAAAAACTACCTGTGAAAGACATGCAGACAGCCTAAGAAAACACTGCAGTCTAACCCTCAGGCAAATGTAAAAAGACTGAAGTTTCTTTTCCTACAGTCAGTAAGTCAAAGAAAGTAAAATGTTTTTTTGACTGAAGTACTAATCCCACACTTCTCAAAATGCTGACAGTACTTCCAATCAGGCTGTATCTCTCAATTTCTTCATATCAGGTAACATAAAGGCCAGAATGATGCTTGATTAACAAACCGGCTGGTTACTTTCATATATTTTAGAGCCCCAGTTGAACCAAGGCTAACATCGCTGTTTTGCAACTTCAGGACAGTCCCTGTGCACATTCTGGCAATTGAAGTGTGTCAACAACAGTCACTCTGTTATGGATTCATAATTCACAACACTTGTCATATTATAAACTGAGAAAAATAAAATAAAGATTGTTATATCCATGGCTATCATTGACGGGACAGATTTTTAAATTGCATATACTGCAGCTTTTTGGTCTCCATTCACTTGACTTATATGGCTGCAAGGTGGTCTCTACAGTCTTCACAAAATTTCTTTCATTCTATGTTGATTTTATTTAACAGCAATCTCTATGGCTATTTCTATATTGTCTTCCACTGGGATAAAAGGACATTAAATGGCCTAATATGGTTTTTTTTTCATACAATTACAGTCTAGGAATACTCTCTGTACTATTGAAACAATTTTTTTTTCTAACCAAGATAAACTTCAAAGCACAAACATACACAAACTTAAGTTTTGTTTGATAGAATCTCAAATGTGTTAAAGAAGATGTCTGCTCTCATCAGGGAGGACAATTCAGAAGCTTCATAAACTGCAATGGTTTTCCTAAATCTTCCTGTTATTATTATTTTATCTCTATTCATTCATCCAGTTCCTTTATCTGCTGACAAAAAGGGCTGAAATGCAAAACTGGACTTTAGTGCATAAATAACATACATTAGCATCAGACAACAGCTTAAAATCACCTGACTGCATTTCCACTATTTGCCAGAATGGTGTGAAATTTGAAAGAGATGATATCTCAGTCTCTCACAATGGAAACAATTACCCAAATATCTTCTCTTCAGACTACCTCTTCAGAATGTAATTTGGCTCATAAAATGATAAGCAAATTTACCAAACATCTGCACTAAGCAGGGCTACAAATCTCACTGCTAGTTTCCTTCATGTAAGGCAAGGGAAATGTGTTAATACATCAAGGACCCAGGAAAGAAGTCCAAATATGATGAAGAGAAAAACAGATCCACAAGGAAGTGGTATTCAGATGTCTTCTTAGCTGAGCAAAGGAAGCTTTTTAGGTCACAGCGTCCAAACACATATGCAGGTCATCAAACTGCTGTACAGCAGTATTCTTCAAACTCACAAATAGAGGAATGTGAAATGGCTGAAAGTTGAAGTTAAATAACTGCACATAAAGCAAAACCAGAACATTTTTAAACTTCTGGATACTTTGCATCACTGGCAGATTTTTAATTAAAATTGGAAAACTTCTAAAACATACACCCTGCATCAAATAGAAATTAGTCCTGATGCCACATGACATCTAATATAAGATGGTTTGACTGGATGGCTGCAATATTTCCTTTAGATCTCACAGACTACTGACATTTGTATTCTTGAGAACTAGTTTTTCAGAAACAGCCTAGAAGTCAGAAAACCTTAGAGAATCCAGAAATTCTGATTTCACTATGATTGTAATAACACGAAGTTATTATATATGAAACACACATACACACACACACATATATATATATGCAGTATACACATAGTATATATATAAACACAAAATGCATGTGTGTGCATATATGTGTAAATAAAAACAAAGTTGTTATAACAGCTACAGATGAAACAGTGAATTGAGTCTTGTAAATTGAGTTTAGTAAAGCTACTTAAAAAGAAATTTTTAATCTGCATCCTTTACAAAAGTAAGTAAAACCAATATTCTGGCCTTGACCACCAATGAGAGTATCGGCATTTACTCTTCCTCAAAATAAATAAATTTGAAAAATAGGAAAAATAATGTCAAACAATAACATAGATTAAACACGGGTTATGTAAGTATAGTGAACACACGAATAGATACAATGTCTTTAAATGGATTATATGGATTTGGAATAAGGGTTTCATCATTCTACTAAAATGTTACTTGGATTTGTACAATGTTTCATGTGACGCCAAGAGAAACAGGATTCCACAGAAGAAAGTACAAAGTACTTGGTGTGAATTTGCCACTTGCAGAAATTTTTATTCAGCTGGTAGCCTTGTCCATGTTTTGCAGGTGGGGAGTCAGAAGCAGGAAGGAGAAAAGTTGTATGATGAAGGCTGCACAGATTCCAGCAGCACAGCTGCTAACAGGACACAGCTGTTTGGCACCTCCTCTGAACTATTCAAGCTGGCAAGGATCTGCTAAGAGTAAAACAAATCAACCAAGGATGATAAGCGGCTTTTCAGTGACACTGGCTTTTCAAAATTATCCTAAAAGAAAGGATCACAAGAAGTTGGGTAGTGAGGAGATTCTTTCTCTTTGTTTTGGGGAGGGTTGTCTTTCCAGTTCCCTTTTCCTGTCTTGAATTACCTGGTAATAATCCCAGATATGACAAATTATCTATGTGTCTCATGATTTATTGTTGCCCACCATTTAGAATAGTTGGTGAGACAGCAACCACTGGAATTAAACTTGATTGTTTTGCCTGTCAGAACAGGAAGACAGATGCATAAAAATCTTGATCCATTATGTCAGGAGCATACATTGTTGCCAGAATGTTTCCCAAGTGCAAGAGAGAAAAAAAATATAACTTTAATTCATTTTGATATGAATGTCCTGCAATACAACCAGTATCATCAACATCAGATGAAGCTGGATCTCCTCAGGAAATGGTGTGTAGAAGCTATTCTGTTACATTTCTATATGGTCAGTTCTGAGATGTGCCTTTCCAAAATGTGATTTCTTTCAATATCTCCCTCTTTCCCTGCTGATATTTTGACATTTGGCCTTGCAGAATCAGCTGCTTCCAGAGTAGTGCATCTTTGTATGGTTCACCACTAGGATCTCTTCTGACACTTTCTGACATCCAGCAGTTTTACAGCCCAGTAGCCAAACCACCAATTTGCTGTCTTTCTTAACACTCTCAATGCAAACTGACTTTATCAACATCTTAAGCACACTTAGTGAAACACACGACTACTACAGCTGTCAGAGCTGCTGAGTTGAATACCAAGCTCTTAGAATGCAGATTAAAAGTTAGAGGACTAACCTCCTTTTTTTTTTTTAATTTTTTTTTTGTTGTCCTATCATTTTTTACCTATAAATGCACTTTGCTGGTTAAAAACATAGGAACAAGTACTGCTTAACTGGAACTGTAAAGAAACTCAAATATTAACACCTACTAGCATCTAAGGACTAAGGATTGCAATTATTACTCTCTGCTTTTACATGTTTATAACTGCTATGATGAAATTGCCTTCTTAAGGCTTTACATTTCTCACATATATATTTACCTAAAGTGCTTTTGCCATCATTAAGGCTGAGCAAAATCTTCTAGTGCTTCCTGAATTGTCTGAGGAATGCAACACCTTTTTCCTTTTTAGGCCGCAAATGGATTTTCCTCGGGATTCTCATTTGTGTGTTTGTTTTCAAATAGCATTTGCACTTGAAAAATAAGGCTGCACAAGTCTGTGTGATCTGCCTTCACACACATTGTATGTCACTCCATTAGTGGTCTCACTTTGAGTGAGGATGAGCATTCCCAGCTTGCACAGGGAGAGCAAACCCAACAGATGTGCTATTAAGCAAGAAAACATTCTGATAGAGAAATGCAGGGAAAGTCTTTTCCCAGAATGGAGAGACTTTAGAAAGCATCTAAACTGGAGCTGGAACAAGGTGACGTTTAAGGTCCCTTCCAACCAAAACCAAGACACAACTCAGTGATGTCTCAGTTAGCTATTCTGCAGGCTGCACATACCTTCTGCACTCTCAACAAAAGCAGCTGTGACCTCTATGAGTTCCTGCCTAAATCAGTTGCTAGCTGAAGACTCTCATAGTGTGCTGCACCATCCTGGAGTGCATGCTGCTCAAATAACTTCTCCAAACTTTAATGCCATGACTGTGATGCTAATGTTCTCTGCTGAAGCAATGGATGGATGAAGTTTTTTTCATCCTTATTTTTGTTATTTCATTAATGTACAGTCAACTTTGCACTTACGACATCCTAACTTTTCCAATGTTTGTAGAATTTAAATAAGGAACCAACAGAAGTATTGATCACTAATTATCTGAATCTTAAGTACTTTTATTTTGTAAATAAGATATCAAATGCTAAATGCAGTTAGGTCTAGTAAGATATTTTTCTGAGTTTATCCATTGATGGGATTAGCACTTCAGCTCCAGCATTCTGCACAAGAAAATTGTAATTATTATCACATATGAACTCTACATTTAGTTCTGAAGATATCTAAATATGTTTTTGCTGAGGTTTCTCTAGTGACAGTAAAGGGAAAACAGGTACAAGACCTTTTTCCCCACTTTGTTCCCAAACCCAAGAAATGTAGGCGGCATGATACACTTAGAATCTTCATCTTGCTATGTGAATGTAACATTGTGTAACACCAACTTTCAGAAATATTTGCTCCCTACTCAGCAAAAGTATGTCCTGAAGGGAGTTTTTCCCTCAATTATTCCTAAAGAATATTTCTATATATTTTTGAAGGTTCCTAAACAAGTTTCTGTAACACGATCTAGGCTACAGTTGGAAATACTGCCATTGATCCTAATCTCTGCACAACATGTTCGCTAGAATGAATTTTAAAAGCAGAACACACTCTACAAAACAAAAAATTCCACAACTCCCAAATTCACCAAGTGCCAAGAGGTCAAAGAACATTATTTCTCAAAAGAAAAATCCCCCATGGTTTTAAACAGCTCTAAGCTAAAATCCAGCTACAATCCAGCAGATGTTTTTAAATCTTTGAGGCTTACTATGTTCAAGTCACATGTTGGTCTGCAAAATTCAGAATAGGCTATTTAAAATGCTTCTTCTCTTAACAGCATGAGTCCCTTGCAAAGTCCCAGGTCATTGCATATATGTGGGGTCTTTTGCTTTTGCCTCTCTAAAACCAGAAGGCTCCAAATACATCAAAGTCAGAAGCAAATGAAATTGGCATAATATCGAATATTCGTGATCCAGAAAGTTTTAGTTACTTCTGTGAGAGACTGCTGAGTCCTTGCCTGCCACTTTAGAGTCAGCCAACATCCTTCTCATTGACCATGAAGTGTATCCACCATAATAGCAGCTCTACCACAATCCCTGAAGACTGCTGAGTCATGGAATGGGATATCTGACAGCTGGACCAATACTTCATTATGAAGAAGAGCAACCTAAAATCTGGTGTTCTTCTTCCATCCAGAGAACAGTGTTCTGTCCATGGAAGATACAAAACCTGGGTGACTGTAATCTAATAATAAAAAGCCAATATCACAAAAATATATACGGCCTTCCCTTTTTACTCTACTGGCCAAATCCATTCCTTCTGTAAGAGGAAATACCTGTTCTTCAGTCAGCAAATTTTACCACATAATAGTAATTTTTCTTAATTTATTTACAATAGGTAGAAACATCTAATAAAGTTAATTGTAACAGTAATGAGACAGGTTCCTGAAGAACAAAAGCTTTAATGTCTCATTAATGTCTCATTAATGTCTCATTAATACCTGATTTGCTTTTTTTAATTAAAGAAACAAAACATAGTCATTGAAGCTTACTAGAGGAATTAGCCTTTGATATTTTCTAGTAGAAGCAGAAAAATTACCAGTAAGATTCAGTGTAATATAATTTTAGAAAAGGAAAATATTCACTGTTTGGGAATATGGAAGGTTTTCTAGAAATATTTTACTGTATTCAGTTACCTATACTTAGATTTCCCTTTCATCATGATTTCACATTATTTCACCATGATTTCATCAGTTGTTGGCTTCTGCCTCAAAGCAGTTTTGTCTTCTCAATATATCTAATTTCAAGTGCATTAAAAAGAAATATTAGATTATATTCCAATTTTTCACATGCCAAATCATTTTAGAGAACTCCTTGGCAATGACAATCTCATTGTTAAATTTTGGAAAAGAATTGGAGATTAGCTGAGAGGTTTTAACTGGCTTGCTTCCTAATTAATGCAGAAAATTAGGAATTAAATCCTCCTCTCCCACGCCCTGGAAAAAACCAAAACATTATTTTGCAGGATTACATTCTTAAACTATTTTCACAGCATTATCTTCTTAAGATGGTAAAGAGATGAGCAAGGAACTTGAAAAACCGCAGGATGGCAAGGAGAAGGGTCAGGATTTTGACCAGGGATCTTTTTGAGAAAGAAACAACACTGTGGCCCAACACTGCATTTCTGTGAGGTTACAAAAACCTGGAAAAAAGGTGGAGCACTGAAGGTATTGGGTTGGTGTAGAACCCACCTGGATTTCTGCATCCAACCCTGGGGCTCTCAGTACAGGGAGACTTGTTGGGAATGAGCCCAGAGAAGAGCCACAAAATGGTTATTGGGCTGAAGTACCTCTTCTATTTGGAACTGCTCAGAGAGTTGAGGTTGTTTGTCCTCAAAAAGAGAAGGCTCCAGGGACATCTTATGGAGGCTTTTCAGTAGGTGAAGGGAACCAATAAGATGGGAAGAAACTTTTCAGCATGTCTTGTTGCTACAGGACAAGGAGAAATAGCTTTAAACTGAAAGAGGGTTGATTTAGATTAGATATAAAGAAGAAATTATTTACAATGAGGTTGGTGAAGCCCTGAACCAAGTTGTCTAGTGTGGACAGGTAGGTTCCCCATCCCTGGAAACATTCAAGGTCAGGTCAAACATGGCTCTGAGCAACCTAATCCAGTCAAAGATGTCTCTGCTTGATAGTATAGGGGTTAAAATGATTTTGGGTTGTAATAGGTTGTGGGAACAGTAGGTAAGCCTTAGGTGTTGTCTTTGTTAGGTAGAAGTGTGGTCATGAGAACTGCACCTGTTCTCATGTGTGGGTTTTGCAATAATTGCCCATAACAAGATGATTGTTTAGTAAAAACAAGTAAGAATGATAATTCAATTATAACAATCATGAGAAACGATAGGGGGGTAGTTGGATGAAGGGGGGCTGCGGCTTATGCCTGGGTGGAAACAATATATGAAACAGAAATGGTAAAGTCATGCTCAAGTTCAAATAGAACAATATTGAATTAACAATTAACTGCTGACGGTTATGTAAGGGACTGTATAAAGGTGTATCCATTGCAGATCCATGTCGGAATCGATTTGGGTATGGTACCCCGATTCCCAGAGCTCTTCAAATAAAAGCACCTGCATATAATCATTCTGTGATTATGTGTTTCTACACTAACATGCTCATTGCAGGCAGGTTGGACCAGATAACTTTCAAAAAGTTTATTCCAACTCGAACTATTATAGAATTCTCTGATAAGGGAAAACCTGGCTACAAAATGCAGCTACTTCATTGCTATACTCACTGGGATTTATCTCTCTGTTTTTATTCTAGGTCTAGGAGCATTCTGAACTGCTGAATAGTCATTACTGAGTGATGAATGAAAATAAGTGTGATGGAGCCTCATCACGCAAAAAAATATTCTTGATTCCTGCTGACGCAACACATATTTCCCAGGGATTTTTGCTGCTGATGAATATAGTTTAAACTAAAACTAATACAACAGGCACCCATGTAAGTACAGGTTTCAATTACCATTAAGCAAACATTTTATACCAACTTGTACAAAATTTACAGCACAAGGAACAGTGAGAATGACACTAATTCCAACAAATCTACTGGAATTCTTTATCAGTGAACAGCAACTTCATAATTTCAAAAAGCCCTGAAAAAAAACCCCAAGTTGTAGGACTATTTGCTCATGTTTACATAAAACTAATTAATACTCCGGAAGCAGGTGACATATAGAGATATCGCTACTCCCTCCCATTCATTGTGATTCAGTTCATATTCTAACTCACCCAATAACAGGCTCCTTGAAAATAGCAAGACTTACTCTTGATTTTTACTAAGTTAAAGATGTAAGGATTGCTCATGTTTAAGCATTTTTAGGTAATTAATTAAAGGGACCACAGTGGGAAATACTGCATTATTTAAGAACTAACTTAAACTTCCAATCCAACTCTGAACAGGAAAAGAGAATGACAGTTCCTATTATTTTGCAACCAAGTAGCATCTTACTGATTACTGGCCGCTGTGTGCTTGTACATTTTATGGCTACCCATGCAGACATTAGTAACTTACCTGGTCCCACTGTTTAACTGTTGCGTTATCCTATATGGCTAACAAAATCCTTTTGTTCACTAAGGTTTAACAACTAAATACCACTTTACACATAATAACATTCTCATCTAATTTCTCTAAGCTTTAAGTCCATGGTGATGGCTCTTAAAAGCCCCAGATTACTCATGGCTACTACAATTCTGCTCTCCTTTGCCATCTCATGAACACAGATGACCTACCAGTAATAAGGACAGGCTTCTGGCATTACTTTCCTATGCTCTGGAAGCAGCCCATGTCATTTGGTGTCATCAAAGATCTGCTTTTATCAGCGTTTAACTTGCTGATATCACAAGTTCTGTTCACTTTGATATGGCAAGGGTAAGACTTTCTCCTCTGTCATACTGCTACACTGTGTGTGGTTAGATCAGCCTGCGTAAAATGTACATGCCTGGAGTAATGTTTTCCCAGGCATTCTGATCCTGCAGTAGAGTTGACAAAGGCACGACACTACTGCAAAATTGCGCTCAAACAGAGTACCTTCCATTAGTAAAGATAGCCTTACTTCTTATATCAATGAGACTGTAAATCTTTCTATCTTATGTAATCTTTATGTTTCTATGACCCATCAAACAGGATTCAAACCCCAAATAAACCTATCCGAAATTCATTAAAATTAGAAAAACATGAGATGCCATCCTAGCAGAGATTGGTAAAGAAACACTAATGCTCCAAAGCTGGCTAATGTCACACTTTACAGGAACACAAATTATTAATTTCACTGTTTTTAGCATCACTGTGGGCAAGATGTCTTTTTCAGATCTCCATTGTGATGTGAGACTTTGGAGACCTCATGAGAAAAACAGAACAAACTTCAGTACATTTTTTGAGTATATTATCAATCTTCTATCTGCCCTCTATTACCTTAAGAACTGCCATCTTCTAGAATTACTTATGCTACCTATTCTGTGGGATATTTTTTTACCATGAGTCACAAATTTCATTATCACAGCTCTTCACTAAAAACTCTTCATTTTATGTAACAGTCCAGAATAAAAAGACAGTTTTTCCAGCTGTGCTGTCCATTTAATTTATTTGTACTATTGTCATGCACAGACACTCATGAGAGTTCAACTCACACATTTCATTGGAATTGTAGTCTCTTTACTAATAGAAAAGCTTCACCTGATTTCCCTTACCCTTTTTATGAATGATGAAAAGTCTGGCCTTCAGACTGCGGTTTCAATCTTTCTTTGCCAAACCCAGGGGCATACCTCAGCTCTTTCTTCTCACCCCTGGAAGTGCTGTAATAGTCTGGTTTCAACAAGTGGCCTATCAATACATTCAACTACTTAACAGTTGAATTAGAACTACATTATACCTTTCGACTATGGACTCATTCTGTCTTTCTCTCCACTTCATTTTTGTTCCTACTCCCATTGTTTCATGCATTGTAGCATCTCCAAAATAACTTTGCAGAGCAAACCCTGAAGCTAAAAAAAGGCTCTTGATTCATGGTGTGGTGCTCTCACTGACCCTGCCAAAGGCCAACCGCAAACAGCACATCAGCTAGGGAGACCAGAAACCTCAGTAAATAGATTTCATTCAATTGGCTTTTATCTCTGCATTAAATCCACAGACTTCTTCCATGTCTATGTTTTCCTATTAGGACATGCAAAACACCACAGAAGTACTCAATAGCCTAGAAAGATGATCCAAGTAAAGCTATGTTTCAAATTTTCTCCATTACAATCTACATTAAGGAAATTACAGCCTTTCTTGAGCATCTCTTCCTAAAACTGTTAAATCTTTTTCTTCACTAAACGACAATATGAAGCATTGCTAGGTAAGGATGTGGATAACAATTGACAGAACTGTGTTATACATCATATCCTTTACCTTTTCATATGAATACAGATGATATGAAGTTAATACAGTTTAATGCTGAGGAAAGTGACAAAATGTGCAATCCATATGTCTTCATCATAGAATCACAAAAGGATGACAAACACCTCGAAGATCATCAAGTCCAATCTTTGATCAATTCCCATATTGTCATCTAGCACTAAGCGCCACACCCAGTTATTATGTTCCCTGTTGGATCTATTCATATTGTTTATAACAGTGTCAAGAGGCTTTTCCAGAAGAAGAAAATCAAACAAAAGATTTTCATTAATTTAAATCCACAATAACAAGATTTTCTATTAGTTCTACATCTTTCATTGTGCATTCACACAATGAAGTCAAATGCTATCCATGAAAATAATTCTGAAGTATTAAATTTCATAATTTCTTCCATTATATGCAGACTGTTTACATAATGAATCGCCATTCAATCAGAATTCCATCCTTTAAAACTTTTTTGAAGGAGCAAATTAGTGATCTAATTTGTCTGAAGCAACACAGACCAAGTTAATTCCATGTACACATAACAAGGAGAGGTTCTTCAGCATTAAGTAAATTACCATTAAATTATGCGGAAAGTAAACAAACCTCAGTGTTACTTTGTTCCCAAATACACACACTGGCTAATCTGCAGCAAATATTGGCATTAGATACAATCCCACTCATAAATATTATAGCGTGTGGTCTCCTTTCAAATTCTCACAGCAATGCAATGTGGCTTATTTAATACTAAACCTTTTGTTTTAAAAGAACAAGCCTATATACAGTAATTAAATTGCCAGTCCACTTTAATTATTAATCATTAAATACACACTGAGGACAAAGTAGTCTTTGTGCTTCAAATATATGTCCATTTATTCACATGTCTGCAGCCACATAAGAATTCCCAAAGCCAGGTTCAGTGAAGCAATCACAAAGTGAATCATAAACACTTTTTGCCAGATCTAGGTATTAGACCATCAGCTTCTCTTTGGGTCCAGAATGATTAACAGGGCTGAGTACCTTACACAGCTCTCACTAGAGCTTCTCAATATTGAAGTGATATGTAACAATGGTTCAGAAATTTAGAAATTCTGTATCAGCAGCAGCACGGATTGGAGATAAGACCTAAACAGCATAATGTGGAAAATAAATGATAATTTTGATTTTCTCCTGTGTTCTGCCTTACAGTCCCTCACTATTCTGGCCAAAGTAGTCTGGACTGCCTGCCAGAGGTGCAGATGGGGTATCTGGAAGCTGGGTGTAACACCATAATTTATGGTGGTACATGCACGCAACCTTTTGCATGTGTGTTAACTGCTCCACCTCTGTACATACGGAAAAAGCATGGACTGATGCAGCTGTCAACACTTTCCCTTCCTTTAGCAGTTCTGCCTATTCTACATGCAGTATTTGTTGTTTGAATGGTGGGTCTCAGTACTCATGGGAACACAGATTTGGGCCCTGATCACTTTTATAGTAGTCCCCAACATACACTGCTCAGAAGAGCTGCTGGTGCTCTCAAAGGGTTAAGCAGTTCAGCCTTATCAACAGAGGACTGAACACAGTTTTTTGTGTACATTCCTAGTCTTGTCCCATCCTCAAGAGGAACTTCAGACCTAAACACAGTTTTCCAGATGGCAGAAGTATTCCTACATGATGCTCAATTTGAACAGTGTTCAAACTCTTTCACTTGTAACTTTTACTTCTCATAAATGATTTGTTAAGTAAAACCTGACAAATCCTTCACAGAGAACATTCATCATCCAATAATTTAAAAAAAGATTGACTCTGCTATTACCACAGCAGGGGCCCGAGGCCTTGCTGGCAAGACTGAATTACATGAACAGCATAAAAAAAGCTAATGGGATCTTCACCAAACTTTTTTTCTAGAAGAAAACCAGAGGCAATCCAATTCTGCCGTCAGTGAATAAGCTACTAATCACTGAAATCAAAGGATTCAAACAAAAATGTGTTGTGGGTAGGATACAAGATGATATTATACTTAACTATAAACCAATAATTAAATTGTGTTAACAGTTACCTATTATAGTGTCTGCTACAAAGAAATGGCACCATTTTCACACAGATCTTAAAATTAAGATCAGTGAAATTACCAAAAGTACCACAGAAAAGAGTATTCTTTTTAATCCCTCACAGACCAAGTCTAGAAGAAGACAAGAAAAAAAAACAAAAGAAACTTTCCTCTGAACATTGCACCATCCCACATTGCCAATTTTTATTTTTAAAGCTGGTTGTTTCACAGAGGGATCTGCAAATATAAATCTTAGACGTGGTTTTGCAGAGATGCATAGCACAGTAATTAGTGCATTATCAAAATTCAGGTACTCATCCAGGAATAATGGTGGACCTTATGTTCCAAGAACGGCACATACTTAATTGCATGGTATCTTCTTCACTTTGTTTTAATGAGAAGTAGAACCTTAGAAAACAGATCAGGTAATTCTTGTAATGCTATATGCCATTCAGGTGAATGTCCTCTGGAATAGTATTTCATATAAAAAATGCAAAGGCTTTTTCATCAGACACATGCATGGATTTTCTTACCTTTGGTTCCATTGAAATGAAGCTGTGGGTACCTCTACTTGAGAGAACTGACCTTTTAATTGTTTTACTATGATAGAAGTGGTAGTAGTCCTTCAATGTTCCGATCTGTAAGAGCAGAAAAGAAAAAAAAAAGGAGTGGAAGACTTAATTTAATGAAATTGGTTTCCTGTTTTTCATTTTGGAAAGTCTATAAATTATGCAATTTCCTCTGTGCTGAAATGTTACTTGATCCCACTGATCATCTTTCAAAAGAGGGACATATGATATGAAGTAGATGAAGTATCCTTGAGGCAGTAACTGCATAACCAAAGATTATAACTGAGCTGCTTAGTCCGGCTGTATCTACCTTTTTAATGTTTAATTTATATGCAGTACTTTAGGTAATTCTATATCAATCTATATACAAAATGTCCTCAAACTGCAAGTATAAAAATCATTAAACGGCTATAGGGTTATTAAAAAGCATTCCATCTAGCTTGCTTAAGGAAATGTACTGTAAAACACACAAGGCTTGGTTATTTATATAATTAAATTATTAAAAGGACATTCACAGCATCAGGCTATACAGCAGGAATAGTTTCCCTATTCCGACAAACGAGAGCAAAAAGCAGAAGAAAGAAAGATGGGAATGGTAAGTTCTTAGGAGAATAACTCATTTGGGGGTACAAAATCAATCCATACAAAATTGCAGATTTCACAATGGTATAATTAAAAAGAAAGCTTCTTACTCATCCCTGCGGTACACAATAGAAATATAAATACTGAAGCAAGATGGCCTTCACAATTTGAAAAAGAAATCTCCCTTACCAGAGTCATCAATATGTCTCCTTTCATTTTCATTTGTAAGTTGAAATTTCAGTTTCACTCACCTACAAACTAACATTCAGTCCCTTGTCTTTGGGAGAATACCTCTCTAACTCATTTGGAATTTGACCTATTAGTGCACTGCAAATCTTGTAAGATATTTAATAATTTAATTTCAAGTTCCTCAATGATGAGTAGAAAAAGGACAATTGAGCCTACTGTTATTTCAAGTTAAAATTCAAAGTGACTTCATGAAACAGGCTTGGTTTTCCAAAAAGAGCTGAACGATATCACCAAAGAGGATGGAGCAACACTTGAAAACTTTCACCTTAAAAATCTCTCAGATTTCTTAATTTGCATATGTAAGAATACACATGCAGGAAACTTCAGAGTTCAGCAGTGAAGACTTGAAGAGAACTGGAAGTAAGTCACTCGACAATTCCAAGAATATTTATAATATTAGAAAACAAAAATCTTGAGAAAATATGAAAGTAGATTACAAAGAAAATATTGATATTGATAGTGAACAGCAGAAATTTAAATGAATTTGCCTTACAGGGAAAACTGCTACAGGGTCTAGGATATTAAAGCTAGTCTGTGTGGTTGGTCCACCAAGATCCTCATTTTTGGAAGAGTAACTTATGTCTAGTTTAAGAAAAATACCAACACATTCAGTTAAATCAACTTAGTTTATCGTAAATGAAGCTAGAATTTATTTGTCTCAGACCAATAAAAGTCTAGGAGTAATAGAGTAATTTTCATGCTGCCTTCTCTTTGAAAGGCAATTCCAGATGAAGTGGCACATATCCACAGCTCAGTTGTAGTGAACTGGGTTACATCTGGCTGGTGGCCAGCCAACAGTGCTGCTCCTCAGGGCTCGTCCTTGGACCAGCCCTATTCAATACCTTTAACAGCAATCTGGTTATAGGGTTTCAGTGCTACATTAGCATGTTTGCTGATGATACCAAACTAGGAGATGTTGTTTGACCCTCTTGAGAGAGGGTCTTGCAAAGACCTTGCAGATGCCATCTGGATAGATCAGAGCATTAGGCTATGAATAATGGAATGAAATTTTCAAAGTTGAAATCCTGGACTCTGCACTGGGAATTAAGTAACACCGGGCACAAGTGTAAAATGGGAGTGAAGTGGCTATAGAGCAACCCCGCAGAGAGCAACCTGTGTGTGCTGGCTGACACTAAACTAAGTGTGACTCAGCCATGTATCCGGGCAGCCCTGAGGCCAAACTGCATCCTGGAGTAGCTCAAATACTATATAACCAGACAAAGGAGATGGTTATCTCACCATACTCAGCTTGGTAAGCCTCATTTAGAGTACTCAAGGTCCCCACAATTTAAGAAGGATGTGAAGGTCTTTGAATGTGTCCAGAGGAGGCCAACAAAGCTGGGAAATAGCTTGGAAGGCATGTCTTGTGATGTGGAGCTGAGCGTTTAAGACTGGAGAGCAGCAGGCTGAGGGTAACCTCATGGCTCTCTGCAGCTTCCTGAGAAGGGGCAAGGAGACAGGTATGTGGATCTCTTCCCCCAAGGATTCAGGAATGTTTTGGGATGGTTCAGAATGGCATCAGAGGAGGTTCACACCAAATTTTAGGATGTGTTTCTTTACTAAGAGTATAGTCAAACAGGATTCCTGAGGAGACTGTGAATGCCTGCCAGTATTCATGAGGCATTTGCACAATGCCATTAATAATGTGCTGTAACTGTTGATCAGCCCTAAATTTGTCAACCAGATGACCACTGAAGGACCCTTCTGTTCTATCCTCTCTTATCCCATTCTATCCCATTCTATCCCATTCTATCCCATTCTATCCCA
>JAHLSL010013373.1:1374330-1395611 GCA_025920805.1 Petroica traversi
TCTATTCTATTCTATTCTATTCTATTCTATTCTATTCTATTCTATTCCACTCCATCACTTTTGACTACAGCAACTTAAGCTTATTCTGATTTAAAGAGCCCATAGCACAGTCCAGTAGCATCAGGTTACTCTTGCACTCTTTTTACATTACCATTATTTATAACAACCAGTGAAATTTGTTGCCAGGCTTAGCACAAGCACAAGTGACAGCATGCTTCCCTGAGACAGAGGAATGTAATCAATTACTTTTTGGATGCTTCCTGGACTCATCAGTAGCCTCAAATAAGACTGAAGCACTAGGTGCTGGGAAGTGATGTTAATCTTGCCTCGTGAGTCTTCAGAGACCTGTGAAGTACATGCTCACCACACCACTAAACTATAAAGGTTACTGAACTTTTATAGACCTTGCTGCCTTCAGAGCACATTAGAAACCCACTACTTTGTCTATGTGTCTACAAAAGCACACATTACAGAAAAGACTCAGCTCAGACAGGTAACTGGATTTTACAGCTTCACAGAACTGTTTAAATAGAAAGGCCATATTACAGGGAAAATAAGCATCCACACTGTTTTGTGCTACAAAGGTCTCAATATCACCCAGTCCTCAGTGTTTTGTCTTGCACTAGTTTAAGGTGTTTATTTAATTAGTTTTTTACCAAAGATTAACTCTAGCTGACACTCTGAAGGTAATCAAATCAGCAAATTTAGGAGATTATCTAATTGTAATCCTCGAGGTTCTACAGTTTAGCAGCACTAGGCGTCCACAAAAGAGACTGGAGGCATCTGCGTGCTTCCCCAAGGCTTTGTAATCCTTGTCAGATCTACTCTGAGAACTTGGGCTGAGGAGACAGAATTAAGCCCTTGGAATTATGCTTGGTAACTGCAATGCCATGTCTTCCAAACACCATTACTTTTCAGATAATAATAGTGATTCTATAGAATTGTGAGACCTACAGCTTTAGTTCATAACCGATGAAATTAAAACAAGCCCAAACCTTTTAAATCTAATTAAATTCATATTCACTAAATGTCAGTGCCTTCATAGCAAAGTAACATCAGCATTACCAAAAGTTTTTTTCCCTTCTTTTATCTTAATGGGATGTACTTAGACCTTCCAATTCCTTGGACCACTAGGAAGAAGAATTAAACCATCTAACTACAGCACAATAAAACTTATAATTGTGTATGTTCTTGTTAAATTGTTTCTTGTACTTCTAACTCCAGGTCCTAGAGGCACTCCTAGAGAAAAGCAATGTGAAGACAGAAACACCAGAGCTAACTACTCTACTACTGCTAGAGACTCCTGGCAGTTTCACTCATATATCCTTGGGAAATCTTTGTAATCTCTTGTTTTTTAACACGATGTGGAAAACATAACAGTTTAAAATTTTTTTAGATAACTTTAGCCAGGTTTGTTCACTTTTGCCTCAAGGGAAGAGAACTAAAGTTTCCTTCCAGGACATTGTTTCTCTAAGTGAGGTCAAAAGAACCTAACATCTCAATAGACTGGGAGTAGCACAGAAGATACACAAGAGATAACAGCCATCATCGGTCATTGACAGACCATCAACTTCAAACAACCCCCCTGGCTAACTGGAGACACTTGGTCTGCAAGGAGAGGAATAAGAATGAAAATCTGATTTACATCGGAGGCGAGGAGACTCCAGATCCAACAGAAAACCAGATACTGGGGGTTCCTCAGCTTCAGGCCAATGAACACTGACCCATTGTTCCTATGATTTTTAACTGTATAAAGTATCTGAGAAATCTTGTAAATGTCATGTATCATGAAAAGATTCTCCTTGCACATCCAGATGAGACGAGATTATTTCTGTGGTACATCCTGGCTAGAACAACATCCTGGCCACAATAAAGTAATGCCTTGATTCTCTTCACATTAAAATGTTGTCAGAGAATTTTTTGTTTTTCCCGCAGTTTTGGTGACACAGAGGGCATGATTTCTTTAAAAAGAAATAGGGAAATATTTTCTGGCCAAAGGAAAAAGCATGGACAGCGAGTGTAGGGGAAACCTAATTTCTTTGGAAGTAATATTTGCAGATAAACATTTTCAACAGACCTATACATGCACATTACTTGTACTATATTACGTTTATTCAAGGATTAAATAATTCCCAGGAATTATTTCGATTCCCAGGACCTAACAATCCTACAATATCACAGTGGCCTCCCTGAAATCCAAAGCATTCTCATATTTACATTAAATTTATATTTATCAGGTCTTATTTTCTAATTAAAGTTGAGAAAATGTGTTCATTTTAAAGACAACATGGAACAAGAACCAAACTTTCTAAGTTTACTCGTCAAAAATATTTCTTCCATATGTTGTTTTATAGCCTATGACAATAGTAAGATACTTTAGGACATAATTACTGAATGAATTAATTTCCACATGCACTTTCAATATATTTCTGTCGTCACCAGACTGACCTATCTGGCTAAGCTTTGAAACTAAACTGACTAAGCTCTGAAACTGAAGTAACTGAAACTTCTGTGTAGCTGAACAAGAGTAGGGAAGTCATTCCAGCTATTGGGCAGAAACCTAAGAGATGCTTCTTAGCTTGTAAATAATTACTTTTTTAAGATGCAAATCCTCCAAACATCCAGGTGTGAAGTGCTCTTCTCCCAGTGGCCTGGATAAAAAAACAGTACTTTACTGATTTGTTGAATTGGAAGACATATTTTAAGAGTCTCTGTTTCTCCCAGGTTCCAATGAATTTACTCCTAAATGGATTTGGAAAGGAAGATGGATCAGGTACAGATATGATTCTGAATTCAGTAAGACACTAGAAGACCCAAAGAGGCACAGATCTGCTACCCCTGTGCACAGCTGGAATATAAACCATTACAAATAGACAAAGGATCATATTTCACATGGAGGAGAAGGTATGACCATTTTTTAGACTTCAAAAAAATTTCCGAAGTTTTAAAGTCCTTGACAGAAGAAAGTATCAAAAACAGAGAAGAAAGTTTATTAAGTTTAATATTATAACCTCATTTTAACAAAATCAATTCTATTTGAAACTTCTACATTTTTTCAGATTGAAGCATTTCCCTTTTTCTCTGAAATATCATTTCTGGACTCCTCCGTATAAAGTGACAAAATTTTAAACATTTTCATAGTGCCCCAGAGAACAGGGGAAGGAGCAGTTTTTATTATATACATATCATTGCTGGGGGGCATGGCTTAGGCAGGAAAAAGCCAGGGCCACAACCTGGGAACTCACCACTCTCAGTCACAAAGAAGAGTAGAGTGTCCCCTTAAACCATAGTGGACTTGGTCCCTTCTGCTTCCACCAGTTTTTTTCCCTCCTCCCATTTTTCCTCTGGAGCACTACTACGGGAGCTGCAGTGTTGAAGTGGACAGCTCCAAGCAGCAGATTTGGAGGTGACAGTTCAAGCAACTACAGAGGGCTGAGCTTAGCCAGTAGCTACATAATCCCTTTATACAGATGAACTAATTTCCAGGTTTTGTTTTGACCCTGCTTTCCACTCTTTTTGGGTTGAGTGGGAGGGTTGGGGAGTATGCTGTGCTGTGGAAGCTCTCCTCACCATATTGCCTTTGTCAGGAGACCACACTGGGTGCTATCTTTGAGAAGCATTTTAATTTGTTCATGTTGTGAATGTTGCTTTGTGGGTAAGGCACCTTCTTTTTGTGTACTTTTTACTATTGATACTGCTATTATTGTGATTTTAGTAAATTGCTATTTTCATTATATAATCTCTCCTTATTGTCCCTCCATTATCAGAAGATGTGGGGGAAAGAAAGGGGCTTATTTGGAGTTTAGTTCCCTGTTGGTTGTTAAAACGAGCACACATAGAATCACAGAAGGGCCTGGAAGACACCAAGCAGAGTGGTGCAGCTGACACAGCAGAGGAACAGATACCATTCAGAGGAACCAAGACAAGCTTGAATACTGAGCCGATAGAGATCTTATGAGGTTTTAAAAGACAAGGTGCAAAGTGCACTTCAAATTTAAATCTGAAATCTCACAAGGTGAGCCCATAGCCCTTAATTTTGATCCCTGTTGGCCTGTTGTTATCCACAGGTGTAAACAGATTCAATGATACTACAGATAACTGCCACTCCCTTTCCTTCTTGAGTCACTCTAGACAACCAAGTGTTAAGCATCTTAAAACCAGGGCTGCTTTTAAGATGCTTAACACTTAATACTGGTTCAGTATTTAGGAGCAAGAAAGCTCTGCAGAGGCAAGACAGATTAGCTGTTCACTGATCCATCCAAATTAAAGTACCCATATCTGGAAAGGTCATGTTCATTCCAGACCTGGTACCTAAAATTGACTTGTATTGCAAGAAACAAAACTGTCTAGGGGAGTTTTCAGGGGGACTGGGATGGGACTTATTTCTCAGCATAAGATACTACAATAGTGACCACACTTTCTCAGCATCCAGCTCTCTTCCCCAAACCCCCACTGCTGGGTCAGCACTGAAAAAGGCCGGAGGAGCAATCACCACAAGGACAGCTGCAGAGCTGCTCAGACATCTGAGCTGCAGACTGAGATGAGGGCTCTGTCTCTCCCAAATATAACATCAAATCGAAAGGGTTTTTATTGTTTTAGTTTCTTATTTTAAGCCAAAGTAACTAACAGAAATTCAACTGCCCATATTGTAGAGATATCTTCATATGATATCTTCATATGATAGAGGTAGGAACCTTGTTCTCAAGGTAGGAACCACCTAGCTTGCCAGTTCATACCTGCTTCTCCCACATTCCTTTTTCTTCAGGTTTGTTTTAAATGGAACTGATGTCTGTAAAGTTTTGCTGTTCCTCTGAACAAGTCATGCTGTATATTAAATACACCCCTTCTCCCTGAAGAATTTTTTTAGTCTCCTAAATGGAAAAAAACCTCTTCCGTAAGCAGGAGTTCTTGCCCAGTTTATTGAATGTTGAGTCTGGAGGGCAGGATAGTTCAGCTGGAAAAAATAGATTCTATTCTGAACTACCTGCCTATGAAAAATAAAGAAAACTGCAAAACAGAGAGCAAAGTTTAAAAAAAAAAAATCACGTGGCTATTTCAGCAGAAACATCACAATTCCATAGAATTAAAACACATTGCATCTCTTCAATATGATGAGAATGTAACACTTTACCATTTAATCACTGGCCTTTCTTCTCATTCAATTTCTCATGTTCAGAAGCCATATCACCTTACTGAACTAAAATATACCATTTTGTCTTTCTTTTGTATCTTTCATTTCTGCTTCAGTTATTTGAATGGAGAATTTTTGTCTCGGCACTTGTCTCAAGCTAGGAAAGTATAGTTAAGCTTTTAAAATATCTAATGCCAAAAATTAATAACAGCCATTAAAATAAAGTAACTCGGTCTTCTGTGGTTTAAGATATTATTACTGCTGTTGCTTACATGCTGCTGTATTTTGTTTTAAAAATAAAGTAACACATTAATTCTTTCAACTGAAAAATAAATTCCAGCCTTTTCATTTTTATGTGCCTTTGTTAGTAGAATAAAACCCCATCGATATACTGAGGTCAGTTACAATTTTTTATATCATTCTAATTCAGTATCAAAGTTGAGATTTTTTACAGTTTTGTTATTGTGAGCAGTATCTATCTGTGCCCAGACATTGTTACTCTAAGACCCTACAGGCAGGTATGCTGTTGTGTGTCTGGGAATGCTGTCACAGGCATTTTTAAAATCTTCTCGGCACAGGCAGCTTCCAGTTCTTTGCTGTGTGGTATTTGCTTTGTGGGCTATTTGGTCTTTGCTCAGGCAAAGGTTTTGTCTTCTCTTTTCAAATTCTCTTTTAGTTTTGGGGGTTTTACACATCTCTGAGAGGCTGCAGTAGGGCTTTTGGGCTGCCTTAGGGCGATTTCCGTGGGTGCCAGCTGGTCACCACGGCCGTCCCACTGCTGGCAAGCCGTTTCAAGTCCATTAGCGTCCGACTCCAGGGGGAAAGACACGGCTGTATGGAGGGTGCCACCTTGGAATGGAAGGGATGACACCACCTCCCCTTGTCCTCCTGCCCCGTGGCCACCTCTAGCTGGCAACTTCTTGCGAAAGGGCATTTCTGGCATTGGGGCCTCTCTTTGTTCCCCGGGGGTCTGAGATTTAGCAGTTTGCTATCCAACAGTCATTTACCTTTTTTCCCTTGCCTGTTGGTATTCTGTTACTAAACTGTTATTTTTTCACTTGTATCTACTCGGATCTCCTTCCTTACTAGCGTAAAGGGATTGGCTGGAATCAAGGGAGATGTTACTCTTTCAGAGTGCCCCCCTTCTCTTTAAGTTGTCTCAAACCAAGACAGTTGCTATATTTGATTTTGGATTACCTCTATAAGAGTAGTTTTTATTACAGTTTTTCTTTTCAAGGCTTTCTACTGCATTACAGAATATAATTTAATCATATTTATAATCTCAATTCTAAAATATAATTTAATTAAAATTAAAAGCTACATTTTAATGGGGAATTCTAAATTCCAGTTAGATGTATTCTAAACTATTTTTGAAAATCAAAGTTCTACTTTTCTGTGTAGAGAAATGCTCTACTGAAAATATATTATAAAATACATTTAGCAACGTAAACCGAATTATGTTTCCTCTGAGACTCCTAACTGATCCATAACTTTTAAAAGTTGAAGTGAATTGGAAAAAGCTTCCTACATTGCACTTCCTGCATAAAGGTTACTTTGTACAGTTGTATTTTAAAACAAATATTGCCAAATGAACTTCTGCTTTTTGAAATTACAGTACTTTAATGCTCTCTTGGTAATCTTATTTAACACATGGAATTACTTTGAAAAATAAAGAGGAAAAAACCTAACAACCAAATAGCAATATAAAGTGTTTTACATCATTAAAAAAGCTCAAAAGTTTCTATCACAAACAAGTTTTAGTACAAATCAGCAGGTGAGATTAATTTGGGTATTAGAAAGAATAAATTCAAATTGTATCATAGCCTTAATTCTAACACATGCTAAATCACACTAAGATTTATTAATTGAATTTACACTACTACACAGGACGAACAATCCTTGCAAACAGGACTGTGGCATCTTTTTTTTAGAGTATATGTTTGTGCAAATCCTGTTGTTATTGAAATTATGAACATTCTGCCCTATTGAGTTCTGAAAGTGGCAGAGGTTAACTGATTTTCTTTAAAATAAAAATATACTTTGATCATATTTAATTACAAATGGTGCTACTTCTAAAAGTGCAGATATCAAAAGAATACTTAAGCCAAATCATAAAAAGAGAAATCCCAAAGACACACACCAGGTAAATGAAGCCAAGGAAAAGCTGCCTGAATAAAAACAATGTGAAAATGATGTTTGAGTCCTACATGGATGAGCAGTGAAGCCTTACATGCCACAGGGAACCGGAGACCACAGTAAATACATATTTTTTGCAAAAATTATGATGGAAGCATGGCCCCTACCCTTCTCTGTTGCAGCTGCAGCTCTGAGAAGAATATGCATCAGTCTAAAAGGGAGTCTGAGTTGTGCTCTGTATTAGCACCCATCGAACACTTGCTACGGAGTACCACTTCCCTATAGATGAGGGTGTACAAATATGCCCCCAGTGATGTTAAGAATGAATAAAAAGTGAAAAGTTGAAGAATCTGGACACTGTGTTGATTGTTCAAGCATTAAATTGAAAAAAATGTCACTGTAGTATTAGAAAAATATATTTGAAGATCAATAAGAGTTTCATCCACCTCTTCTCTGGGACTGATAAATAGGTTGTGACTATTAGAACAATGTTCAAAAAATGAGCTAAAATTAATGACCACAGGTTCTTAATTATTGGACAGGCAGTAGCAGAGGGGTTTATATGAAGTACAGACTCCAACAGATACATTAGCCTAAAACGTTTGGGGGGAGATGGTGAAGAAAGCCATTTCTACATTTGTCATGTGAAATGTTAAAATTCAAGTACAACGGTTACAGGCATTAATAATTGCAGCCCTGTGTCACTGTGAGCTTTGCCTAGTGAGCACTGCAGCAATTGGCAAGTTCATGTCCCTGTCAAATAAAGTAATGCAACGTTATGCAGCAAACCTGTGACCACGGGCTTGTAGTTCCAGAGCAACATTACATCTTTCATGGAAATGCTCAAAAGGAAATCAATTACTTCCTTCACTCTCATTCATCTTTTGTATTACTTCTTTTCAATACAAAAACCAGGATAATATTAACTGGCAGTTTATGCCCCTTTTTGTGAAGCCCAGTGAGTCACCACCTTGTTTCTGCAAGTAAATATGAGTGCAACAAAGTGTATTATATTATGCTGAACAAACAAAAGTAACCTCTGCAGTATTTAAAGTGACTTCAATGCAGTCATCACGCATTTGCAAGTTCCAGACATAACAAACATTTTTTATCTGCAAAGAAGTTGTTAGGCAATATGGTAATGTTTGTTTCAGTACCACAGTCATCATTTTGATGAAGCCATCAAAGAGGAAACAAATACCTTTAGCCTTTAATTTTGGGGGTCAACTAAATTGCCACTGCTTTCTGAAATAGTCTTTTCTTCCTTTCCTGACTCAATAATCTGTAATTTAAAATGTTTAAATTATATACTGCATCAACTGAAATGAGCTTTGTCTCTGTCTTATTGACTACCAATCCTACTTCACATTGTATCACTAAACAAATGTAAAATGATAAGACAATGGGAATGCATACTCACATAGCTTGTTGAAGTAGCAAACTTCAATTGCCATATACCATACATTATTAGCTACTCCAGCCTCTAAAGACTAATATTTCTTTGTAATGTTTCTGCACCTATGCTGTCACATATGTAACTATAATAAAGCATAAGAATGAGGCTTGGCAAAGTTCTGAAAAGGCTACTTCATTCATGAGAACAATATAAAGGTTAGTTAAGAGGTTTTATTTTTTAACTAACTACTTCAAGAAAAATGTCACAACAAACCATGTTCACATTCATTTCATTTTAAATCTTGATTCTGAAATAATTAATAAGCATCATCCCTGTCCTGAAACTTGTAGCATCTACCCTACCCAGCCCCATGGGATCAAGTACCTTCTCACTTACAAAAGAGTAAGTCAGAAATAACTGTTGAAATTAATGAATTTCAGAGGCATAAATCAAGAGCAGTCAAATCTAATGGGGTTACTTGTATGAGTAAAAGATTTAAGAACCAGGCAATTCTTCTACAACAGTAGAAATACTGTTATATCTGCATCCATTCATTTAAACATCAATATAAAACTCCTAAGCACATTAAAAGCAAGGGAATTTATAACATTCAAAATTACTAATTGTAATTTTGTGTGACTTAATTGTAATAAAGTGTGACTTACACTAGTCATACTGTTTACAGTGAACATTTATATTGCCAGCAATAAACCTTTTCATGCTGTACTTTGTCCTACAAACCTGAATTTAGCTCTTACTGGTCATAGGAAATACAATGTTTTCATTTAACTGACTTTCTCATGAGACTTGATTTAAGCAATTTCCTCTTCTATTACCGATATAATTTACCAAAGAGTAATAAAGAAGCAACTCATGGGAATATCTAAGACTGAGTTAAGTTCAGCTATGTGGGGTGTGTAGGCACTAAATCCAACCCTCTTACGCAGTTAACCTAGATCACACTTCCTCAACTTTGTACTCTAGCGAAATCTGTTATCTTCTACTTTGTACATCACGTTTAACCAAATACAGAGAAGCATGCAACTTGTCCAGAACCCAGGTCACGGACACATTAATCTATCTTACTTGGTTAATGCTAGAGCTGTACAAAATTTTATACTCTTTTTTGTATAAAAATAAGGTTTGTCAGTATTCTTTATTTCTGTCTCCATATGTAACCTTGTTGACTTTGACAACCAGAGCAACACCTGTTCACATAACAGCTTAATAGTATGGATGCAAAAAAGTTCTCTTGGACAGCATCTATAGATACACTAGAAGAAAAAGCAAGTAAGGGAGCAAATGAGACCTCAAAAATAATCCTGCAAATGATTGCATTACATAGCGTTCAAACATACTAAGAAATAAAACAGCTATATAACCAAAACTAACATATAGTAAGGATTTGAGAAGTCTTACAGCACACCAAGGGACTCTATTCTAGCACAGAATACGTCTAGTACAGTCTTGCAATATTCCACTTTAAGTTGCTATTTATGATCACAACAATAATAAAATAAATACACAAAAAAGTGATGTTAATTCAGATACACACAGGTTTCTCTTGCTTTGTTCAAAGTGCTAGAATATTCAATTAAGCTTTCACTGGATTCACTGGAATCTTTCATTGTGTTTAATGGTAATTACAATAAGAATTTAAAGAAGAAGCACTTAATCTTTTTTAAATCCAGACCCCAGTCAGGCCTACATTTTAGATTAAGTGTAGTTAATCTCATTAAGTTAAGAACTAATTTAAACTTCTAGATTACTTCAGACTACAGAGAAAAGCCGAAGAGATCTGTACTCAATTCATTACAAAACATCTAAATTTACAAAAACTAATGTAAACAAAATACAGCTCTCACACCTCAACCATTTCACACATACAAAAATACTCCTTGGAAGTCTTCTAATTTGGAGAGCAGAATCTTACAACCTCTGAGAGAAAGCCTGAAAGTGGTTTTCTGGAGAAAGGATAAAAGTTTCTGCCGTACATTTGCCTAATACATTGATATTAAACAGACCAAAACACCAAAAAGGTGAAAAGACAGTCAGTTAGAATGATAGCAATGCATAGGATAAGACTCTGTATTCTTCTTTATAAATGGATTTTCATTTCTATTTTGAAACATTGTTTCAGAGTCCTACAAGATAAGAAACATCAAAAAACTACAAATTTCAGACACCACTAGAACTGCTCACTGCACAGGTATGTTTGTCAGATTAATATTTGTATTTCCCAGGCAGGAAATGGAAATTGCTCAAATTTCACACAATTGGAATGGCATTTATATACAAGAATGCTTCCAAAAGAGCAGTCTTTTGCAATGGTAGAAAGATTTATTGATGCCAGCTCAGTCCAGGGCCCTTTTGGGTCACGGAATAGTTAACTCCTATAGAAAACAATGCTCAGCAACTCTGTTACAAATTCCAGATACCAGTTTTCTCAGGTGATGGTTCTGCGATTTGTCAGTTGGCCACCCTCATCAAGCACTGACCTAAAATTCATTGTGGGTAGGGCAGTGTTGTTCACTGACAATGGAAATTTAAACTACCCCAAGCTGAAGTAAACATTCAACCTGATCATGATCAGACAGGCAGAAAGGAGTAATGACTGTGATGCAGTGATGGGCACATGTCAGAAGTGTCAAAGCAATTCCAGATATTGTTATACATATATCCTCTGGGAATTAACTTTTACTCCAATTAGGTATAAATAAAATCCTGTAAATGTTGTGCTTTCAATTCATGGATAGCAAATTATTCTGTTAACAAAGGAGCAAGGAAGAAAACTGTACAGGATGTCACAATGAACACTGCCATGGTAGCTTGGGCTGGAGCTCATGTTGTGTGGTAGTGATGGGATACATCTAGTCTGTCAACCTTGCTGATGTAACTCGGGTAATGCAAAAGCATTTCTAATATCCTTACTAAGAGACTACTAAAACTATTAAAAACTGTTGTTGGATATGCTATAACACTTTAAAACCAAAATAAACTAATCTGAGCTATAAGACCACTCTGTTAGTATCTGCATTTTACTCTACACCTCACTGGTAAAACTACCAGTTGTGCAAGATGAGGCTTGGTTGCTCATGAGAAAACAGCTGACTCTGCAGTCTAATCCTGCAGGGAAGGGGTCCACTCATTTCCAAGAGGGTTAGGGGAACTTTCCCAGCTTAAAGGTGTTCATTTATGCTTGGCTCATTGGAGCGCAGCATACTCACAAAAGCATCCAAATTTTTTCAAAGTTTTGATTGATTTGTTTGCTTCAGTTCAGCTCAGATCAGTAATTCGAGATACAATAGTTGACATTCTGCAGTTCACAATGTTGAAGGAATATGGGTGGAATAACTGAATAAAAACACTCAGTAAATTAAAGTAATTGAAAATCTCATTTTAAAAACTGTTTTCACATTTCAGAACAACTGCATGACAAATGTGATTTCAACTTTTAAAAGGAGATGTGAGATGAGGCGCTATGAATTTCCAAGTCATTACTAGACAAATTAATAGAAGCTAAGAAATAAGATGATTAATGGATATTTGGGTAAAAAGTCACTGCTTTGGAAACAGTTAAACAGGAAAATTCTGCCTTACAAATTTATTACTGTTCCTAAAAGAGGCCAAGCAGACACATAGAGATGGGTAGATAGATACACTCTGGTTGAACTTCCAAAAGGTTTTTGATAATGTCCTTCACCAATAGAATTTAAGAACCCATTACATAAGGTCTTTGCAGAACTAAGCAATCTAAACTAAAAAAATTGAAAGCAAAGCTTAGAAGTAATTAGTTACTTTTTTATTAAATGGGAATAAGTTTCTTGCAATGAGTGAAGATTCCAGAAGGAGTTCTGTTGGGTTCCACTGCAGAATCTCTTCTGAGACCTACACTATTTCATTATAAAAAAAAAATGCATGAGAAAAGAGTGAGCAACGAGGTACAGATTTCAGCCGTGAGAGATGTAAAAACTGCCACAGCTCACTGTGCATGAACTGCAAAAAGACCCTGCAAAACTGAGTGACAACAATATCAAATGAAATCCAATACAGTACATATTGTACAGAAGTAGATTAACCTGTGTACAAACCAAACATCATGCTAAAATCAACTGTTTAGAGCTGACCAGTACTATTCAGGAGTAACAATCTCAAGTCATGGCAGACTAATCCACAGGAACTCAGCTCGATGTAAGTCCCCACAGTAAATGACATACTGGACAATAGTTATAATATGAAGAACAAAGCAGAGCATGTGGTATTATAAGAATTATACACGATTTTGTCACACTAAGTACTGTATAGCTCTAGTCCCCTCTATTCAAAGAGGACATAATAGACCTGAAAAAATTTCCAAGTAGGAAAAGTAGAAAGGACAAAGATATGGTACATCAGAAGTTGTATGAGGAACAGCAAAGTAAACTAAGGCTTTTCAGTATAGATACAACATAATTTAGGGGGAAATACTCAAAATAAAAAATCACAGAAGGTGTAAGAGTGGACAAAAATAATTTTTCACCATCTCTTTCAGTAGCTACCTAACAAAGCTAGTAAGTAGTAAGTCAAAGAGAGGTGCATCTTCACACAGGACTTTAAAAGTCCTTGCCACAGAATATTGTGGATACTGAAAGTTTAGTTTTATTACAAAGACTGAACAAGAATCTGGACAAAGCAAATTGAGAATTTCTAAGTATACAGAAACCATATCCAGCTCAGGCAGGCTCCTTAGCTGAAAACAGCTGAAGGGAGTGTTAAGGGGAAGCATCAGATGCTTGTTTCGTTCTTCCTCGCCCAGGACACTGACTTAAAACCACTGCCTGTGCCTATGGTAGGGGCATCTAGACAGACCTTCTAACAGACTCAGAATGGCCTTCCATCCTTTTGGAAGAAGGGCTGTTCAGGTGAACAAAAATGTTATAGGAACTACTTCTCTATGCCCTCGATATCACACTACTGGCTTTAAAGGTGCAACACAGCATGAGTTTTCTTTCCTGTCTATTTTTAAGACATCAGATTACTGTGTCAGTATGTTCTGAAAAGCCTAAATAAAAGGAAATATTCTCTAGGTTTATCCAGAGGGGAAGCTACTGACAGACAACACAAAGAATGGAAATTTTCAGTTCCCTTGATGTCACAAAATAGAGGTTAAAGACTAACTAGCAAATTAGATAAAAGAATCAAAAGTAGACATACAAAATACTTAACATAGCAGGAACCAATGGATAAAACAGACAAAGAAGAATTTAGCAGGTTTTGTGGCAAGTTACATAACAAGTGATAACTGAACAAGCCTAAGAGAAGTTCGATGCAAGAGTTACAATATTGGGGGCACTCGGTGAACACAACCACCAGAGACCTCTTTGGGTGACTCCCTAGGACCATTCAAGGACTTCTAGTAAGGGGTGGAGGCATGTAAATTGCTTCTAGGAGAAATGAAGTTTATGCATTAGCTAGAAAGTTCATTGTAATGAATATGTATAATGATGATGAAACAAATACCTTGTTGTAAAGCCTCACAATACACATTTGATTAGAGGAAAAACCTACCAAAGGTGTCCAGCACTGTAATAATGAATGCCTGCATTCTAAAACTTCAAATTGTGTTAGAAAGTTTACTCTCTGGCTGATTTCAGCATCACTACATGCTACCACTGATTAAACTACTTATTTATAAAAGCAGAACATTATCCAATTCTATGCTTCAGACACACAGCACTATTTTGTAACACTTCACTGCCTTCTAAGCACTCTAACAAAAACTCAATGGTTCTGTTCTTGTTTGAATAAAATATACAGCACAGGTCTGACTTGCAGCATCTCTGTAACTCCAGTGTGGCCCCAGAACTGGAGTTCCACCCCCAAAACTAAGTGATGCCTGTGTCCTGCTGGCACAGAAACATCCTAAAAAGAAAAAAAAAGAGGGAAAAAATGTAACTTGAGCAAATATGGGCCCTTACTAATGGCTATCCCTTATTAAGAAGTATGCCATCCCCTTGGGATCAGGATCCTTCTAGATGGCAGAGTCTGTGCACACAATTTTTTCTTTCCTGATTTGTTTACAACTGTATATTTCATCTTGCTTGATTAACATGCTCTTCACAATCTCACCTCCATTGTGCAACATGAAATCCACAAGAATGTCCACAACAAGCTGTTCTGGCAGGACTTCTTTCTGAGGCTCTCACACTCTGCTAGCCTTGCTGATGTTTCATTCCAAACAGTTTTTCATTCTGCAAATATCAATCTAATTGGGCCCAGTATGTTGCCAAATAAACACTTACTGTCTCAAGGTATGTATCTCTGGCAAGCAGGATTGTGTTTGATCATATCTTTTCCTGTGTTTGGCAGGTGGCAAAGAGCATCATATGATATGGTTGACATGTATTTCCCCTCTTGCTGATTTTAAAAATTATCATTTGGAGGAGAAGAGAGAGGTATACTGGTCAATCACAGAAACACAGAACTCAGCTGTAAAACATGCAAATATGACACTGGAAATGTCTTGCCTGGCAATGAGAATTATTTATGGCACTGTACAAAGGAATGGGGAGATTATATACAAGCAGAGGATTATTTCTGGACAAGGCAAACAGATGCCAATCAAAACACAGCAACTATGATGACTGTAGAAGTCTATCTTCTATCTTCTAATAGGAAGCAGAAGTTACAGAAACAAAAGAAGGGCTGGCCCTGAAAAATGTGCTGGAAAGACAGATGAGCCACTTAAACACATAAGCAGATATATAACTGGCCATGACTAAATTTATTCTGTAAGTTGGGAAAAGAAATCACTTTTAAAACTGGTTAGTTTCAGCCTAGTTTAAAACTGCGGTTTTTACAAACATCTTAAGGTATACATCACTTACAATTCTGTCCAATCCAATATTCTTCAGATTTTTATGTTTATTATATTATTCATGTTTCTTTTGGGCAGATAGTTTGCAATTTAAAAACTTTATCTATCTTCAAGTACAACTTGAGTAATAATACAAGTTTCTGAAGCAGGGCACAGAATTAAACTATGGAAGAGTAGGTCAAAACTACATAAGCAAGACTGATTTATCTATTTATTACAGCAGAGCAGCAGTTACCTGCCGGAGTTCCTCTTGAAATCATTTTGATCAGTATTTCAACTAGTGACCTGAATACTGGCATAGGAAAGACACCTACTAAACATAAGATACATGAAGACTCAGAAGTGATATGCTAGTATGTTGAGGGGCAAGAACAGAATTCAAAACAAACTGACACATTAACACAAGGTCTGGAAAGGCAGGACAACATTCAGAAAAGGCATAAACAAAATACCATACCTAATAAATAGCAACCTGAATAAATTCAGACTGGAGAACAATAGACTAGGAATTTGGCAGAATCAATCCGTGAACCATAGCAGATTCCAGGCTGAACTCTGTCAAGAATGTCATATGGCTACAGGATAGACAAATGCCATACTGGGTTACATAAATAGAAGTGCTTTCCTGAGGACAGGTGAAGGAATCATTACACTGTACTCAGCTGTAGTGCTCTGGCAACTCCTTGCTCAAGAGGATCTCTTAGAAAGACCAGAGCCAAACAGCAAGACTGGTCAGTGAAAGCCTCATTTATGTGAAATAAAAGACTGAACACGGAAAACATAAAAGTCTGGAAGAAGGAAATGCTACAAGTTTACTGATGCTGCTACTCTTTACATTCCCAGAGAGACAAGAAGCACAAGCTTTGATTTGCAGAAAGACTAATACAGTTTTGACTTCACCAGTCAAAGAGTACAAGAAACCACTAAAACCACTAGTTCCACTGACACTGAGGAACTTCCCCACTGAAGACCTCTGAAAAGTAGTAATATATCTGCTAGGAAACTTGTGGGCATAGCTGGTTTTCCTTAAAGGCACTGCAATGGATAAACCAAACTGTAGTGATTTCCCTCATGCCCTTCACTTCCACAGTTTTAGCCATTGTCAGTCACAGGCTGTCATACCAGACACAACTGCTGTCATACAAGAAGTAAGATGCACCATGGACTGACCCCATAGTTTTGCAGATTTCTTTCAGTTCTTCTATTTAACCTAGTTGGGTCCACTTCCGAACTTTGTTTGAGAAAAGCAGCTCACACAAACATTGCCATTTGAAAACAGGGCTTGCAACTGATTGTTATTCTTAAAAATATAATTTAGCTTGTGTTTGCCTAAGGGCTTTAAACAAAAAGGTTATCACACAATTTGTAGTTTGACCACTGTACTTTTAAACAAGATTATAATTTTCCCTCATTTTTAACAACATACAAAGACTTCTAGATTGCCTACATGACCAGAAACCATTCCTTTTCTTCATCCAACTCCTAATGAAAAGCTGCAGAGATGATAAAACTACCACTAAGTATGAAGAAATAGGCACTCTTCATAGTCTCCAATATGTTCAGGTGTACTGGTTCTGTAGCATTATGAGCATTTGCAAAAATTTTGTTTCAGGACTTACATTTTCCAAATATTTGGCTACTGGTGGTTATTCTCTACCACCCCTAAATGCACTTTTCCCCTCCTATGTGTAGGAGAAAATTTGGTTTTCTTGGTGTTATTTATCTACATGTGCATACAGCTTAAAGTACACCTAGTTTTGATTCTTTTAATATCATTATCCTGCTACTTGTATCCTTTGTACTCAGGACTTCATTAAATTTATTACAGGTATGAAATTTTAGTAAGGCATGCTCTGTTTCAATGTTGTGAGCACAGCCTCTTAAGAGGCATGTTTCTATATTCCATCTATATTATGGGGTATTTGAACTTTTTTGCACAAATTCATATCTTCTTGCTTTTTTGAGACCTCCTTGTAAAGTGGTGGAGACTTTTGGCAGCAAATTCCTTCCTTTGCTGAAGACAACAACTTTAGTTTAGGCTTTTTATTTCAAAATAAGTTCCTTTTTTCCTTAACTGCTTCCTTGTCTTGCAATTTGAACTTAGTTTGCAAAATTTGCTTCTGCCTTCCATCAGGAATAGATTTGGAAAATGAAAAACAGCCATTCCTCCCATTCTTTGACCTTGTTACACAACATCTTCTCTGTGACATCAATGGAATGTCAGGTTTGAAATGAACTGTTGAAATGAACAGGTTTGAAATATTATTTACTAAATCTTTGTGTGATCTGCTGCTTTAAATCGACAGTCCCAGTTCAAACAAGCAAACAAATCCACCACAAAAGACTTATTGGCAAATGATATCAGTATTTACATTATTTAGAAAGCCAAATCTGTTTCTGTGATTTCTGAGGCACAGCTCAAGCTCAGCGTGCTTAGGTGCCTTTTGGCTAATAGTATCTATTCCTTGCAGGAAGAAAATTGGAGGGATAGGGTGGTCTGTCACTTCCAAAGGGCAAGGAATAGGCTACTCAATTCTGAAAGAGATCAGAAATTCCTGGAAGAATACTGTTAGGAGAAGAAACATGCGATGTGGCAAAGTGCTGACCCATCCTCTTCCCTGAAACTGAGAAAGAAAAAAGGAAGAGCAGGATCTGAAGTTTACTATTGCAGCATTTCTCTCCCTTGTTTGCAACCACAGGTATGTTTCTCTCTTCCACTGTTCCATCGCTTTTGGGGTATCAACTGATTGTTCCTCCTGTTCAAGGAAAATGCACTGCCTGAACAAGAAACTCCTGGCACCTGATAACAGCAAAGTAGTCACAATAATTAAACTGACTGTACAAAATGCTACACAGACGATATGCTTAACCCTTGACAGCTGTCAACAGTGAAAGAAATGCTCCTGAATGTCAGTGATGGATGCTTTGCTCTAAGGTCTGCTTTGTGTAACTACTGCAAAATAAAAAACCTGTCAGCAAAGAGGTGCTGGGGGAAGCACTATACACCAAATTGATCCATACGGCAGGGAACTTAGAAGAGCTCCCTGGCTGCTTTACTTTACATATCTTATCACAGTCTCAGGGGGCTTGCAAGTCTAGACCACTGTCTTAGAAGACCATGAAAAAAGAATAATGCAATCCTTTTTCTTACTAGAGAAACTACTAATTGCAGTTCAAGGGTAAGTGAGAAAAGCCTAGACTGAAAAACGGGGAAAGAAGTCAACTCTATGCATTTAAGTCCTGATATTACATCTTTGGGTAATTTTAAAGTTCAATGAAACACAGAAGACATACCTCTCATTGGTAATACAGGAAATAAAAGATAAACAAGAAGTATGTCAGAGCAAATTGTAGGAAACAGGAAACAGAATACGTAACCTGGAAAAACATAAAGAGGATTCCTTCTCTGTTGTGCTGTGTTCCCTAAAAATTAATGGAAAATTCCTCTTTTCAGTGAACAGAGAAGCTAAAGCTTTGAGTTTTTGTAACAAGACACAGAGACTACAGAAGTCTGAGAGCAACAGAAGTTTACCACAAAGTATGAGAGAAAGAGTTCTCAATTACTCACCAGCAGGTCATCTCAAGGCCTCCTCTAACAGCCCCTTCTGTCATCTATCTCTGATTGACTTGCCCAGTCAATAAGCAAGCCTTTGCAGCTTTGCCATGGCAATGAAAATTATTTAAGAGGTATTTAAAGACTCAACTGGATATTCTCCAAATCACACAAGCATCATAAAACAGTAAGTTTAATTCCTCCTATTACTAGGAATGCACTAAAAAACAAAAACTGGCAGAAGGGATGCTGGCCAGTACAATTCAGAGCCTTCCTGGGTCTACCATCTTGTCTCCACTGATCAACTTAGTGTGTCATTTTTCCACAAACACAAAATTAACAGAACGGTCCGTGGGAATAAGACCTTGAGAACAGCTCTTTTCCCCTCTTCCCTTCAGCTCTATGCATGCTATTAACTGTAGTCAGAATACTCCTGGTTTGCAACTACCTGACTTTCATTTTTATACAGTTTCACTACATCTTATCGTGAATATTTTAAATACGTTATTTTTCTCAGTAATTTGTAAATTGCTTCTTTGGAACAGCTGCAGTGGAATTCTGATTAAGCTTTTTGCACTTTCTTTTTAAAGGTAAGTTCCTAAATTCAATGTAACCAAAAATATTATGCCTATTGTGTAACTCAATGAGAAAATCCTTCTTATTGGTGTCTCTTGTTTTCAGAACATATTCAGCTAAGAGAATATCTTTCAACACCTCACACAAAATAAATTTTTTAATTGCTTGCAATTGTCTCTCAGTATCAACCGGTAGATTATTGTCCCATTCTCATCTTCTTTTTGCATTTCCTGCTTTGGGTCAAATATTTTCCTGTTTTTCCAGATCCATGAAAAAAGCTCACTATGGGCAAGTCCACTTCATCCTTCCAAACTGTTCCTGATTCCCTTTCTCCAAAAGTTAATTCCATTTACCCATCTTTACCTAGACACACAGTCTACTCTTTCTTCATCCATATACCTAGTAAGTGTTTTCCAGTTTTTAATTACTTATAGTCTCTATTTTCTCTCATTCTCATCTGCATGCCTAATCTGTAATTTATCCATTATTAGTATCTCACAGTTGTATATAGACCCTTTCACTGATTCATAAGAAACAACAGAGGCTTACCACATTCCTTTCTTAATTCAAGATAAGGTTTACAGATGGACAGTACAAAAAGCCAGGCTTTGAGCTGACCAGCCAGCCTGACAAAAGCAGAAATGGGGAAAAGTGCATTCTGCAACTGACCGTTGCTTATTTTGGCACTATTAGGACCCAGACAGGAATACAGATATCTTGGGCAAAAACGTGTAAGACTAAAAAGAAAGACAGTGCAAAAAATTTCTGATTCCTAAATGGTAGTTCCAAGGTGGTACTTCAGTTTTGTCATGAAATCTTCCTCCCAAATTTTAGCGCCTCAAGCTGGAAGTAGTACTGTCTGCCTAAGTGATAGAAGTTGGTACTCAGTTTTCCTAAGTAACTGCATCTCTTCACATCATGTTTTGTGCTACCCCAGTGACATTTTCCAGCTTTTCTCATGTAAATTATTTATCTTAATTGACCACACAGCTGTCTTATTCAGGCTCGCAATGAGCGGGAACATTGAGACATATTTTAAACTTTTGATTCAGTGATGTAGTAAGTGGGAACTCATTTTAAAACACAATAATAATCGGGTCTTACTTTGATTTGGTTGATATGAAAAGCCTGGAGTGTAAACACAGCTGCGTTTTTGTAAATCTCATGTATAAAAGGAAGCCTTCTGTACCTGTAAATGCTCATTTCTAACCTTTCAATTCATGTAGAATAAACTACTGTCTAGAAAGAATGTACTTGGATGTTTGCATCCAAGCCATGCAACAGGACTGTTTATTTTTTAGGCGCTCACCTTGTAAACCCTACATATGCAAATCACATTTTGAGAACAACTGCGAGGAGAGCCTAGAACACTGAGTATAAACTCCGTAAGAAAAAGCGATGTTAGGACGTTTTAAAGAGAACTGTGCCTAACTGTAGAAGGGGGGCATTCTTCAGTGTGATGGGACCCAGTGAGAACCAGGTATTTACTCCCCTGAAGTTTTTTAACCAGACTGGATCCAAGTATTTTCTGAAGTGGCGATGCCTGGATCTAGCCAGTCCAGGTGTGGCCGCGGCCCCAGCAGTGCTCTCCGTGCCCTGGAGCCGGCGGCACCTCCACGCGAGCAACTACCTT
>JAHLSL010013373.1:1396011-1494235 GCA_025920805.1 Petroica traversi
CGGCTCATCCGGCGGCCGGGTCTGCCCTGGCCTGCCGGCCCCGGGAAAAAGTGCTGGGCTACCGGGCGGGACAGGAGCAGCCCCACGGCCCCGGCAGCCACCGTGTGCGCGTTTGCTGCCCGCAGTTACATACATTGCACGTCGTCATTCAGTTCGGCCCTCTGACCGTGGTCACCACATTCAAAAAGAAAAGCGCGTGGCTGCTGCTTCGGCAGAGAAGCGGAGGACCAGACCCACACAGAGAAGACAGAGTTCCCGGTGTTCCCTCATCCATGTCTCCATGCAGCGTTGCCACAGCTCTGCAACTGCTTCCATAAGCAAGGCACCTTTGGGCCTGGAGAAGATGCGGCTGGGCATTGGCAGCTGTCCCAGACGCCGCCAGGTGCCTGCCTGGGGTGGGAGAAAACTCATGTCCACTCCCACCCAAGCTTCCTGTTGAACATTTGAACCAACATAATAGCCTTGGGCTACCTGTAGATCAACTTTGTTTTGTTTGAAAGTTAAAATAATGGTCTATGAAGTTCAGTCCAAAGACCTGCTGTGAGTATCTCGTCCAGGTGTTGAAGGAATTTGGACATGAGAAGTACTGTTGCAATGCACTAATGATTTTGTTTCTGAGAAAACGATGTAGGCAAAGTTGACTGATTTTATAGGCAAAAAGCAGGCAGCTGTCACTCTCTTTTTTGCTGAAGTATGAAAAACTAAGTGATTTCCAGAAGGTCACAGAATAACTAGGAATTCCTTTTTTCCTCCACCAAAACCAATGTCCCTACCCTTAAAACGGCTGTTTTCCTGGTAAAGTAGAAATAGTGAAACAGAGAAAGCGAAAGTCATGATTTCCACTTCAGGTGATTCTCTGCTTTAAGTTCATAATTTTTTTCCCTTACACATGGGTATTATACTGGTGGTTAACATCTTCCAACATCTTTTGACTGTTTTTAAAGAGTAGAAAGGAGGAAAATACATTCTTTACTTCCAGTGTGTCTGAGAATTTATTTGCCAGTGATTGCCTCTTCTCTATTAGTATTTTTTTCTGTATTTCCTCAGTATATTCCAGCGTACTGTTCATTTCTTTTTGTAGATTTAAGACCTTATGCCTTACCTTCCCTGGGATTTCACAGATGATGTCTTGCTGTTGACCAAATTCTTCTTCTATTGAAATTGCAGTCAACACTCATTGAATTCAGCAGCAATTGTATGGATTGTAGCTGTTAGGACCAGGTGGTTACAACTTGTTGCTAAGATTCATAAATACACATTCCTTGAATATAACATTAAAAACCCTCTTATTCATAGGTTCAATGGTAATTATACAAGTCAGCTCTCATGCTGTATCTGGGGGGCTTGAAGTGTGCTTAATCATGAATATCCACCTTACAGAAGTAAGTAACATTAAATGGGTTACAAAACCTGAACCTCGTGAAACCCCGGTTTGTTTTTCTGAAGAGGGTAAATTAAAAATCTCTTTTCTGGTCTTTTCTCAGTTAATTTTACTACTGTTTTGACTGCCGTATTATTGGCTATAGATGACGGTGAGGATTTCTAGCACAAAATGTGCACACTACAAACAAAAACCCATACTGTCATGTACTTACTTCCAGCTTGTCTCACTTGATGGTGTTTTATACACAGGCACCAAAGCCACTAGGAATCAGTTGATTTCATAAATACATCATTGACCCCAAATTTGTTTTCATAAAGCTGCATCATATTGCATAGCCTAATAAAAATGTTGTGAAAATTCCGCTATACATAAAAATAGCCTCTGGAAAAGAAGGTATATGGTCCCCAGAGGCAGGTTTTTTTTGTGATTATAGTCCTCTTTGCTGAGGCCACTGCGCTAGATGGCAATTATAGCTAGTGCAAGAGCATTTGGACATTGGTTGTATTGTGAAGCATTTGAATTGTTTCAACAGGAACTCCAAAGTGCAAAGTTTTGCTGAATACTCATAATAGCAAAGACCTTTGGGGGACTTCACTCCCCACACCCCCTCACAAAAAAAAAAAAAAGAAAAAAAAAAAAGAAGAGGTGAGAACTCCTGCTGTGCTGTATTCTGTTCTATCACACAGCCAGGCAGTAAGTGTACTGGGTACCAGATGAGTGGAGACCTCTGAGGGGACTGGCAGCAGTGTGGGAGTTTTATTCAGCACACCTGCTGTTTGTGGACTGTATGTAGCTGGTAGCTGGGCTTGCTTCTGAACTCTATGGGAGACCAGATAGCTTGTCTGTCTGTACACACCCCAGGGAAAGTTTTTATCTCCCCTTGGCAAGGGCACTGATTTGCTCCTTTTCATCACTGTTGTCACACCAGTGCCACTTGTTTCCAGGCACACACACCCTCCCACCCCCCTCTTACCTCTCTCCTATGACAAAAATCAGTGTCTTCTGGCTGCTCAAAATCCAAATTTCCATGTGTCTCTCTCTCTTGTCCTTATTGATACTAATTCCTGAATCCCTCCTCTGTTGTTAATCCCAAATGATAGTGATCCAGAATCTGACCTCAGGGTCTAGTCTCACTTCACTCCCGTTTGATCTAATTGCCTCTTGTTTTGCTGTTTTGCCTTCCTAGTCCTGAAATTATTCTTTCCAGTTCTTTCCCAGCCTGAAAATTCCTCTGGCTCACCAGCTCTGGCAGCCTTTTTACCGTGCTGTGCTTCATGTCAGCTTTCTAGCACTCCTCTATGTTTTGCGGACCAGTTTTCCATAGATGTGTTAGGCACCCCAAGGTCATAATTAAGGAGGAAACCACATAGGATATATAAATTCAAAGAAAGTGGCAGCTCAGCGTCTTCCAGGAAGAAGTCCTGCAAGCAGATGTACTGGCCCCTGAAGACATTCCAGACTATTTTAAGAATAAACTGGGAATATATGTTCATCAGCTTTTGGAGAGGGAGAGTCTGGGCCATAATAGATGAAAGAAAAGAAACCTTCAAAGAGTGGAGGTTGTGTCAGGGAGTTGTTTAGAGGTTGCCTTAGAAAGATGGATAGTTTTGGAATCCAAAGGAGTATTTAGATTTTCTTAGTTTCAAGTGTAACTGTTTTTACTGCTTTTTATAAATAGTGCAGCTAGGTCACTTGACACCAGCCACCATATGATCCAATTTGTTGGTACACAGTTCTCTGATCTGCAGTTTTCCATGCTTCAGGCTTCTGATTTTATGTATTTTAACTTCAAATGCTTTTGAATAGAATTAAATTCTGGGGATTTTTACTTGGTTTTTAATAAAACACTGATTTTTCACATATATTAGCAGGTTTTCTTCCTCACCAAATGCCTGTCTCTTTATCCTTTGAAGTGGGGAACCTATTCTGAGTACTTCACTGTTCTCATGAAAAGCCACCTAAGTAGGTCCAAATTTTGAGTGAGAGTTTTCACCTTTACGTTAGACATTTTTTTTTTTTTTTTACTTTCAGTAGTCAATACGTTGAGATTGCTCACCCCCATCACTGGACATACCTCTCACTGTTCCCAGTATGTAGACTATAGGGTCTGCACACCTAACCCTGTGTGCAGTCCACAGCAAGGAATGACTTCTTATTACTCTTCCCACTCTTGTTGGTCACTATGGGAGTGAACATGATAATTGACAGCAGGCTTTAATGAACTCTCTGGAAATGTAGAGGAGGAAAGCCTTTTGTCCTGAATGTAGAGGAGATAAGAGACAGGACAGGTAAAAGTACTCAACTGTGATATAGAAGCTGGTATGGCACCAGGAAATTGGGATAGGGATTTGGTCTCTGTCATGGTGTGCTCCAGCCCAAGCCTCAATTTTTCCCTGAGCTGAGTGTCAAAAGCCCAGTGATTCATGTACGTGATCAAAGGGAATGATCCTTTATTTCTTGTCTGTTGGTAGTAAAGCAGTAGAATTTATATCTGGATCTAGGAATAGGTGTGTGTCTGGGCTTTTCCTGATCACAGATAATTGGATTGATACTGCCTTTCTCACATGGATTTCAAATGTGGATTTCCTTTTAGTTTTATTAATAAGGCTGCACTGTCTTATTTTTCACCCTATGAACAGAATGTCACTCTTACCTTTACATTTTTGATTGTGTTTACTGCCATTTTTTGAAAGAGTGTTTCCCTCCCTATTTATAATTATGGCCATACTGGCAGGCACAATTTGAAAAGATGCTAGGGTTTGTTACACCATCTGAAGAGACTCCTTCCTCTTGTACTGATGCCTGTGCCAGCATACTTATTTGCCATCTTCCCATTTGTGCAAATGCGTCTCTTGGGGCTTTAATCTAAACTGTCATTTTCTTCCTGTATATTTATTTTTATTTCATCTTTTTTGGTTTTTGTTTGTTGGTTTGTTTGTTTGATTTTGGTTTTTGTTTTGTTTTGTTTTGTTTTGCAGAGATCTAGTTGATAGTGCAAATAGTCATACTAACTTTACTGGTAACACATAATGCATAGCTAGAATGAATGGCTAAGGCATGGAGAGAAAAAGGATGGTGGAAGCAGGAATCTTTTTCAGCTGTCTTCAGTGCCTCACAGAGCATCCTAGAACAGTGAATGCTGAGTTCTTTTCAGAAAAAAAACTGTACATTTTCCCTCTCCAGCGACTCATTAGATTGTAAAGTTTTAATCATAGAATCTCAAATACATGGACAAAAGTATAAAAAAGACATTTCTAGTGTTTGGCTATGAATTTTAGCTATGGAATTTATCATAGGCCCCTTTGATATAATGGTGTAAAGGTGGTTTTTTTCCTGGCATTGCTTATCTAGTGATTGATCCATGTGGAAGGAGATGAGACTTTTTTTCACCCTAGTTCACTGGAGTTAACATTCCAGCTAACTTGTTTCTAAATTGTCCTCTGAGTGAGAGTTATTGTAGCTACCCCACTCTGTAAAATTGGCTCAGCTGTACTGAAAGTATCTATAGGATTTTCCATTCTTGTTACAGTATCATAGAAACCATCAAATACTTCGGTTTTTTTTTTCTTACACCAATGTATTGGTGGTAACATACGGCTGAGATAATATTCTTGCTAAAACGAGTGACCAGTGGAACATGAGAATCCAATCCAATTTCAAAAACATAATTTAAGAATAGTAGCTAAATGTCCTTACCTGATTCATCTCACAGGTTCCATCATGGTCTACCCTCATTTCAACCACTCTTTGGACTGGTTCCATTTGTGCCCCAGTCCTTCTCAGAAACTGCTGTAGACCCTTCTCTAGTATAGCTATTATTCTGCTTCTTTAGACATGCAGTTATCTTCTGAGTCCTTGTTCCCTTATTTTTATTCAGGTGCTCCATGAGGCTCCTACTGTCATGATATGTTCATGAAGTAACTAACTTCATGATGATAATGGGATTATATTTAGTCTTCTTTATCCTCTTCTGGTGAAAAGAAGCAAAGATCATGCCTTTAATCTGTAAGAAAACCTGAGGACCTTTCCCACAGAAACTTGTAGAAATAATAGTCTAAGAGCATCCCTTTTTAACTTGGGACTCTCTAGACCACCCAGTAAAACTCATTTGGATTATATGCCTGCATTTCTTTGCATGAAACTTGCTCAGTGTAATTTGTTAGTCCTTGAATTGAAAAAGAGCTTGTTTACTACAGGCAGTGTCTTACAGAAGGTGTGACCTGAAGTCACACCTTCTGTAAGGTGTGTTTATTAGGAGTATTAATGGGAAAGAAGGCTGGAAGAACATCAGCCTATCATTTAGAAAGTATGGCAGGTTTTTATACTCTGTGTTCTAGTCAAGGAACAAGTTGGGAAGGAGTACATTAGAGCATAGCCTCTGTTTCTAGGTGAATAATAATTAATTCTGTTATAATTCAGTCATAATTCTCTCTTCAGGGAATTCAAGGCCAGTCCTGTAGCCTTTTATCATAAGATACCATGCACCAGCTTACTTGCATCTGAATAGTGAAGAATTTAAAGAATTTAAATTCCCAATCAGAAGAGTAGGGAAATCACTATGTGCTCTACCCTGTTGTGGTAGTAATTAAATCAATGCCAAGACTGCAGGAATGGAAGTTCCCATTCATTTTTTTATTCAACAAAAATAGAAAAATATTTAGCTATGTTTCATATATCATGTCAGATGTTAAGTCTGAAAGGAAATGGAGGGCAGAAACATAGACACCAATAAGAATGGCCTAGCTACGAAGACAGATACTGTGAGTGCCAGGTGTTTCTTTCCAAGGGGATGATGCTGATTGCATACCTCATAAATTCATTTTACTCTGTCAATTTACTAAGGAATTTACAATTTTGGTGTTTCCGTTAAAATGGATAGAGGAAGTGCTTATCTCTGCAGGTGCCTCTAAATTCTGTCTGCTAAAGAGCAGAGGTGTACTGACAGTTTCTGTCAGAGCCTCTCTGTGTTCTTTGATTCAATGCAAAGGACAGAATTATCTATTGATGAGAGTGTTTTCCTTTTCCAAATTTTCTCCTTCATATACTGATATCCTTTTCTTCAATATTATTTTTTTCCCCCCATATCTGCAATCAATCTGCCTTCCCTTCTCTGCTTATCTTTCTGCTGTTGGGAAGATTTTTCTTTTCTCTTTTTGTCCAGCTCATCATTTTCTCCCTTCATTGTCCCCAAGACTTCTATTCTGTGCATACTACTCATGGGATATTATTCTCTGTGCTCACCTCTGTTTACCATGGAAAACAAGGGCCACTGCAGGTGAAAGTTTTTATGGTTGGTATTGGCCATGATGGTGTGTAATATAGCATTGCTTGGAAATTCTTACTATGGTATCATACCTTCTTGACAGAGAACAGCCTAGTGCTCCATAAGGTAGTCCATGTTCAAAGTGCAGAGTCCAGCCATAATGATAAATGGTAACTGGATCAGAAATTACAGCACTGGTGAGTCTTCAGCCCAGTGATGTGTCTGTGTGAGCCGGCACTGGAGGAAGTAATTGGTGAGGGAGAAGAAGGATCTGGATGTGTTTTGCTGCTCATTAATTCAGACAATTCATTCCTCCCAGAAAGTTCTGGTAATGTTATATTGTACATAAGCCTCCTGTGTGTCCAGTTCTGCTCCCCTGTGCATTCATGGTGTGAAATGTAGTGCCTGGAAAATGATAGTAACTAGCAAGTGAAATTAGAACATCTATTGCCACAAAGCATCATCTTAGGTTTAGGTAGATTCTTAGCTGCTTATCTACAGATCTTTTTGAGATGGGCTTTTGATTCTGTTCTATTGTGTTACATTCCAAGAGTAAGAAAGAAAAGCCCAGGAGAAAGGAAAGGTAAGGAATTAATTTTTTAAAAAAGCAATTAATCACCAAAAATAGCTAGAAAAGTTTAGCCCCTGGTCATACTTAAGACAGATATTATTTTTAATAATTGATAAGAATATTGTACAGCTGTACTAGGTGGGTAATATAAGATTTACAATCTCTGTAAGTATTAATTTTTTTGCTATTAAATACTCACACATTTGTAAATGATGTAATATTCACAATGGAGTACATTTTCTATGTAACTCTTTCTTAAAATGAAAGTAATTTTGGTTTGGATTTTATTGTGAGTGATACGAAAGATAGTTTTTGCTGTCTTTCTCTGCTCTTAGGAAATTAAACCAGCACAGTTCATGAGGAGATTAGGTTGATCCCAGAAAATTTTCACCCATTCTGGAAGAAATAAAAAACACTGATTCTAAATTAAATGAAGTTCTTCTGTGCTAATAAACACTCCACTCTTTCTTCCCTTCTGTATCAACCTTGGTTCTTTTTTGTTTCTTCCTCGTTGATTCCTCAGTTGGATAATTCCAAGCCACATATTTGTGTTTTTAAATTTTTGATTCGGCAGCTGAGCAACTCAGAAGCAAACAGTGCAAATGAGAACATTTGCCAGTATGCTTGTTAAAAGTCTGATGTCTCTCTGTGACTCTTTGCACTTATATTGTTTTTCTTCATGCCATGAAATGCAGATAATTCCATGAAACAAATGTGATGCAGTGACCTGTTAGCATACAGAATGTGTAGTTTTGATAGTTAACAGTTCAAAAAAAAAAAAAAACCACTGCAAAAATCTTCATTAAAAAGAAAAGAACTTCTGTGGAGAGCCATCTGAATGTGATGTTTGCGTGCTGGAAAGTGAATGGATTTTTGTCTGTTGTGCAGGTGTCCTGGTCCTCTCAGCTTGGATATTCACAATGTAGGAAGGGTATGTACAGCATATAGTTTATCACCACTGCTGATGTGCCAGTTCATTAGCCTTTCATGCACGCATCCTGAATGCAGCAAAGTCATGCTCGCAGATATGCACACTATGAACGTGACATTTAAAAGCCAGTTTTGAAGCTCTACCAGGAAATAAAATCTGTAATCATCAATTTGTTTTCTGGGAATGTGCCTTGGATAAGGTCTGTGTGACCTGGAGAGATAGCACCTTGAAATCTGTGCTAACTCTCCCTGAGAGATAAAAAAGACTGAGCCTTCTAACCAGAAGAGTGCTATTTGTACCATCAGAGAGAGAAGTAATACCCTCTGATTTATCTGATCAGTTAGAACTTGCCAGCATGGATAGATTTTTTTATACCCTGTGCCACTTAATTCACTTTCTACTTTATCTATCTACCTACCTATCTATCTATCTATCTATCTATCTGTCTGTCTGTCTGTCTGTCTGTCCGTCCGTCCATCCATCCATCCATCCATCCATCCATCCATCCAATTACTCCTAGCACCAAAACAATGAGAAAGAAATGACAATTTCTGGTAGACACTTACTAAAAAGTAGAAGGAACTAAATCCTCAGTCTTATTACTTTCACTGTGGCAGCAGAATACAGCAACAGGCAATAGACAGTGTCATGTGCTCGCTTAGTCAATTTTATGATCTGAGTTGCTTGGTCAGCTCCAGTTCTGGCCAGTTTTCCGATCAACTCCACAGCTATATATCACTCTCTGTTGTCATCAGAAAAAATAATCCACCTTTACATGAGTATAACAGTGAAGCGTATCTGGGTCACTGAATCAGGATGATGTGCTCCCAGCACACCTGCGGGAGGTCACTGATTCAGGTCACATAACTACGATGCTGGCTGACTGTCTCTGGAGTGGGTCCAAATGTACTCATTCCTGATTCGGAATCTTCGGATGCACGGTCACATTTTGTTAACATTGCTGCCAGATGGTCTCAAGATGACAAAGGTGGTGCAAGCATTTCTGAATAATATTTTTACTGTTGCCTCAGCTACAGGAAATGATGCTTGAATACTGCTGTAAGCATTAGGAAAACAATAATTCCTCCTCCAACAGAACATGCTTTGGTTAGCACCAGGAATACCACAGGTGAGGACAAAACAGAAAACATATACAGAGGAAACAATATAACACAATATAACAGCAAGCTTTTCATCTCTAATGTCATAGGGAGATGCTGTGAGGATGAGAAGTTAACATATGGATGCCAGCTGTAGCAACTAAAATTCTCTAGGAAACTTGTTCTTAGTTAATGAAATCCATTCATGAGTGACCTAATAAAACTCAGAAGAGATTACCAGATTTATTCTTGGAAAGGAAAGAAAGTGAAATTCAGAGGCCGACAGACTTTAAACATGATGAAAATGTGACTGTTAACTCAGATTTTAATCTCCAGATGTTCAAATAAGTTTTTGCTTTTTGGGGTTTTTTGAGATAAGAAGTTGCATAATATGTTGGAAAACAACCTGTAAATATACATAAAACAAACTAAGAAAAAATCAGAAAGCAGTTACACTCAGAAACAGGGCTGGATTTCTGTGAAAAACTGCTGATATTATGCTAAACAAATTCTGGCTTTACCATGAATTCGTTTTTAGGAAAACTACACTGCTATGCTGCCCCTGGAGCGACTGGGAAATGGTGACTTAGAGAAGGAGATTACTGTACTGGGTTTATACTAACTGCAGCATGTAGTACCTCTATGCAAAAATCTAAGATATATTTGCAGCTAAATCTAAGATATATTTGATGTGCACTATTGCGTTTCTCCTTGTCCTTTGCTTCCTGTGTCCATTAGGAGACAATGGAAATGACGAGAGGTGACTTGAGGACATCTTGTAACCTGTGAGCCGCCTTTCATGCCTGTCATGCTTGCCTGTGTGAAACTGTTGCAAACATAACTAAGATTTTCCTTCTGCTGCATACCCTCTGCAATACTGGAAGCTCCAGTTAACATTATTCATTTTGTTTGGCAGATGAAGGGTATCTTGAGCTTTAGACACGACAAGTCAAAAACTTCCTTTACTCTTTTAAAATGTTTATGGTAAACTGACGTCCTTCATTGACTGTCAAAGTAGAAAAATGCTTAAATTATTTGAAGCCTAATTAGAGGCAGTATCATTGTTCTGTGTATTTCACTTGGGATTTTGCTATTGATCAAGTAACCTCAAGATCTGAACTCAAACTTTTAGGAAGCCCTTAATGTAATGAGTCTCATTAGTGTTAAACTGTTTGATCAGGGATGACTAAAAGCAAATTGACATTAATGAGTGTCATTGTATTAAAGGCTTTTAAAATCAGTACCATATATAGATGCAGGCCAAGTTTAAAAAGTCTATACATTTGTGTGTGTGAGTGTGTGTAATGCATTTGTCTGTGCATTCAGTCCTGTTCATGCAGTTCTGCAAAGCTTACAGAATAGGAAGATACAGAGACATTCAGAGGATAGTTTATTGCTCACCTTTGAACTCCATTGATTTTACTGCAAATCTCCTTAATTTTTCCCCTGTATTATCTTATACTAGTTCCATGTTCTCTCAAAAGACAGGTGCAGGTCCTCAAGTTGTTAAGATGTAAAACTGTCAATATTATGTATTTCTTACTACATTCTCAGCAGGAGATTGAGCAGTGAAATTTAACCTTCTTGAGTCTGTTTCTTCCAGCAAGACAATATGAGAGGGCTGACTGTGCTGGAGGTTCTGAGAATTTGAGTGCAGCAGCTCATTGTTAGAACTTCAAATTTAGAATATTCATTTCACATTTGGATGTAGTTGTTTTCCATGTGTGTGAGCTATTCAGGCAGCAGGACAGAGGAGATAAAAAGCTGCATAACATGTACACACATGTTAGATATACTTTTGCACTTAAAGAACTAATAAATATTAAAACCAGTCCTGTTTAAGCCCATCAATATCTTCACCTGATGTCTAAATGCAAAACTGTACAAATGTAAAAGGCAAATTTTTCAAAGTTCTGCTCTTATTATTTGGAATTGTTGTCTAAAATATTTTGCAACTGATATATGCTTATTGCTAAATGAGCTCTGACATGCAGCCAAGTGGTTCAAATGGAATATAAAATATATATGGCATCAGATTTCCTTTAAGGATATGTTTCGGTATATTTGAAAGTTTGCTTGCAATTATAAAAAGCAATTGATATGCCAACAATTTTTTATCATCTTACTGCATGATCTTTTTAGGGATAGTCAATTTTCTGACTCCTTTTATTGTGTGAGTATGGTTAGAAAATGTTTCAGCCTTACTTGTTCGTAAAATTACCTGTATAATTTTGAAGCCTGGGTATGATGCTTGGGTTTGCTGCACAGACAGTATGAGATATATTACAGTTCTGAAAAAACAGGAAATAAGTCATGTTACCGTCTTAATTTTCTCTTTAGTTAAGTATTTGAGGACAACACCCAGGCTTTTAAGGGTTTTTTGTTTTTTGGTTTGATTTGATTTTTGGGGGTTTTTGGATAGGGAGAAGCAGAGCTGTGCTTGTGACTATGCCACGCAGGACAGCAGTTTTTTTAATTTGTTCTTTGAAGATCAGGATCTCACATGCATAAAGGTATCTAGTGTGGCTAGTGGACAAATTTTTGACAGGTGCACTGTAAGCTTATATTGTGCTGCATGGCTTGATTAGTGATCTGGGTTTTTTCTTTGTGAGGCCCAGGCTAGATAAACAGGTACCTGAGATTACGATCTTTCTCTTCTACAGCTTTTACAATGCAGGCTGCTTTACATTTGCTTTTTTGTGTTGTTTTTTCCCATTTGGTTCATAGTTTGGTTTAGTTACCCACTTTAAGCTGCTTTGCAGAGAACAGACATTTATCAGTGTTTGCAGAGTGTGCCATCCCCTTCCTGCCTGGGAAGCAGAAAGAGAGCATGGGGTGATGTTGTGATGATGACCTTTGGCAAGCTGAGATGCAAAGCACCCCATAGGAATTTCCTCCAGCACAAAGGTATTTAACAAATTATCCAGCTCCATGGTGGGACCTAGTCAGTAGGTGGTCCACTTCAGTGTCTGTCTGTCTTTCCTTATCCTCCTCTTTGGTTTAGAGAAGCTGCAGTAAGAGGAGCGGGGGGGAAAGGAAAAAAGGAAGCAAAACAAAAGCCAGCTATTAAACTGGAAAGACATGTGATCTGCATAATTGCTCTAATTGCAGCTAGTTCTGCAATGAATAGTTCTGATGTCAAATTCAACAACGACTTAGGAGAAAAAAATATCTCCAAGTCCTTTACTATAACATGAAAGACATAATGAAACTCTTACGATCATTACCATCCAGTTTAAAGAGCAGTGACTAATTAAGAGGAAGGGTAAACAGTCCCATTGTTTAATTATTGGAAAAAGGGTTAAATTGGCAGGAATAAATAAACAAAATTAAACTGTTCACCTCTCTGTCCTTTTTGAGTGCACAAATTGATATACGGTCATGCATGGGAGAGGTAGAGGTCAGAAGGGATTTTTAACATAATTGTAGAAAATATTGTATGAAACACAGGCCGCGCCAAAAGTTCTGCTATCTCCAAAGAAATAGAGAAGGAAACCTATGTGGGCTATTGACAAGCAAGATTGTCATCCACAGGCCAGAAGACAGGGTTTAGAGAAAGGAAAGTTGGCCAGCCTGACTCCAGTGCTTACTATGGCCTTGCACAGGCCATGTCTTTTTCCTGATCTCTTTAAACTGGGATAATAAAAAAAATTACCTGTCGAATTTTTGTGTTATAAAACTTATTGTCTGGATAATGCATTTGGTGTAGAGAAGCAAAAGATTTATAAGCTGCCGCTTTCAAAATCTGTTCTTGCAACGTGAGCAGTGATAAAACTACTGTTTGTATTTAGGAAGCCTGTTTTTACAGAGAGAAAACCTAATAGAGTTGTCCAAATATAGTGTCTAGTAATAAAGAAAAGGCACCTGACAGAAATGTTTGGCACCTACATGGCCATGGAGTTTGGCCCCTGAAGATACTCCAGGTTGAAAAATGAGTAATGTTTTTTATCTTTCATTTCTACTTCTATTTGGTAGATATAGCACAGAAATAATTTCATGCTTCTTTCTTCTCTTTGAAAAATCAGATGCTTTAATCTTTGTGGTCGGTTGACCCTGATCAGCAATTAAGCACCCACCAGCTGCTCATTCACTCCCCCTTCATCAGAATGGGGAAGTGGATTGGAAGAGCAAATGTGAGAAAACCCCATAGGTCAACATAAAGACAGTTTAATAAGTGAAGGGGGGAAAGTAGGAGGGGGGGAAAAAAGCAAGAACCCAAATGATTAAAAGGCTGTGGCTCACCATATCCCAAAAACAGGCTGACATCCATCCAAGCTCTGAGCAATGAGTACTTTGGAAAGACCCATCCCCAAGTCTTTATTGCTAAGCATGATGTTAGATGGTGTTGGATATCGCTTTGGTCTCTTTGGGTCAGCCATCCCAGCAGTGTCCCCTCGCAGCCTCTTGCCAATTCCTGGCCCCTGCCCACAGCAGGCAGAATGAGAAACAGAGAAAACCTTGATGCTGTGCAAGCACCACTCTGTAGTAGCTAAAATATGGGTGAGTTGACAGCAGTGTTTTGGTCACAAAAACCATGCTGGCTACTGTGAAGAAATTTAACTCCATCCCAGCCAAACCCAGTACACTGTTGCATTATCTAAAGGTTTTTTTAATGGCGTTTGGGTTCCTCCTAAAAATCTAGAATCTTCTTCTCATTCTGTAGGTGTACATTGGAGTGAGATGCCTCTAAGCTTAGTTCCTCATCCTCTGATATACAAGATTCATACCAGAGGTTATTTATACCAAGTCTGAATCAAATCATTAGATTCAGACACCCCAAAATTTAGGAAATTTAAGATGTACTTTTGAGATTTATGCTTTAGGACCATGTCTTATAGTGAAGATGGATAAAATAAAAGAAGGTGCACTAAAATAAAGTGATACCCAAGATGCACCCTCTTTAAAGATTGAAAACATTCAACCAATTATTTTTCATCTCTTTATTTTTGTGCATTTTTGTACTTCCTTGGGCTTTCCATGACAGAAGGCTAAAGAGACTTGTGTGGTGAAATATCTGGGCTGTCAGGAGATGGGAATTAGTGTGAAAGGCATAAGAAAGCCTATACTAGTGACATTTCCTGTCCAGTTTTCATGATTTTACATTAAAATGCAATGATGTTCAAAATGTCAACTGAATTTGCCTTGTTCACCTGTCATCATATCCTTCAGCCCCGGCTCCCTATTAGCCTATAGGGTACATCTTGGTACCTGTGTAGTCCATTTTCCCAGAAACAATGTACTTTGAAAAGGGTATCTTTTTCATGGTCAAGTGATCATGGATATCAGAGTTATGGAGGGAGGGAGGGATCAGAGTTATGGAGCAGGGTGGCTTTTGATAGTGAATATCAATGTAGAGTCATGTTACATAAGGCTGAATGTAGAACATGCTGGCTGTTACACGGTATTGTTTCCCTCAGTTAATATTTTATAGTGCGTGGTATTAATCTTCCTTCCCCACTGTTATACTAACTTGTGCCCTTATGGTAGCCTGACCTGTGAAATTGAAAGCTTTGTACTGGTATTTGCCTTACTTATGGCATCCTTCCTCAGTTCTCCAGAATAAATGAGCTTTTGAGGAAGACAGACAGAGTGACAAGCTTCAGGAATGAGGTTGCAGTTGTTTCATGCCCTCACAGCCTCCATAAATTGCAGGCTTGAGAGGCTGAGTTGGAATAAAGCTCGATTCTATTCTACCTTTCCGTTTCTGCTGATGACATTTACCATCCTTTGTTTTGCTCAGTGTGGCTGCTTGTTTGGCCCCTTCTGATGGAGGGTTCCTCCATCTTCATTTGGCACTTTAAGTTGAATCTGGGCACCAAACAAAACTGATGTTATGCAAAAACTGCTGCCCCTGGGGAAAACTGAAACCTATATGTACCACAAAGAAAACAAATCTGGGAAAAAGAACCGAGTGGAAGGAAGCAGCAAAAAAGATAAAAGTTCCCATTATCTCTAGGAATGCATGAGTGGAATAATTCTGAATTTAATAATTTCTTTGGGCAGAAAAGAATGTTGAGAATATTAATTTTATCTGAAAAATTATAAACTCCACTAGAAGTTGAAAAAACATATGGATGGCGTAGAGCATTCAGACAGGAAGTAAAATAACAGGAAGTTTCACAATTTCTTCTTGTGAGGCAGACTCAAATTGATTTAGAAATTTTAGATTCTGTGTCCCCCGAGGACGCCAAATTTCAAACATACCAGAATACTGAGTACTCCAGAGAAGACAGAGGAAATACCTGTAAATCACTAAAGGTATTTCCGCATATCCTGATGAAAATTTGTGGTAGGCAGTCAGTATTCCGGTAAAGTGGAGAAAATGAAAATTGTTATACAAAAAGAAATGTAAAGAAACACAGAGGATTGCATGTAGTGCAGATTTAGAGCCCAGCCGAGTAGCACGGTCTGTATGAGCTGGGACTTAGCAAGCATTTGCTTTAGTGCTTAAGTGTATGCATATGGAACATACCAGACACTGAGAATAACAACAACATTATTAATTTGGGGCATTTATTCTGGGACTGTTAAGCAATATAGGGAATTATTGGGCTATTAATTTGACAGTGATTAGGATATCTATTAAATTTTTTTTGGTCATTGTTTCTGGCAACAAATGACACAAAAAGCAGGTTTTGTACTGAAGAAAAGCCAGTACCTCTGAAAACAAACAATTAAACTGTAAGTTTCCACTGCTAGGCTTCTCCTCACTGCAGGCAGAGGGAAATAAAATGTTTGGATAGGCAGGAATTTGCTGTAGTACTCTATGCTGTGCCCTGGAGCTTGTCAGAAGACCCTAGAAAAACTGAGGAAGGATTTGAGCACCTCATACAAAACAGTCTGCCCATAACTGAGAAAAGACAAAACAATCCATGTTGTGTGATTCGTACTTCTAGAAATCCTCTGCAACTTTAGATGGAGGATTAAAAGAGGATTTAGCTAGTTTTATTTTTTCTGGTCCAGTGTTCAGGAATACCAGAGGTGTACACAAGCAGATCACCTCCTAGTACAGATTTGGACTGGCTCAGGCCTGTGTGTATGACTGCATTTCTGTCAAATCAGCTAGAACACAGTATTTATTCTGGCTTCATGGTCACTGCAGGAGGACAGGTGATATGTGATCTGCCAGAAAATCTGCCAGGACAATGTTATCCTTTAAATACTTTTGTTTTGAACAAATTTGGATCCACAGAGTGTGTTTGAACTAACCAAACAATTTTTTCTTTTGAATCCACAGTATTTTGGAACCAACATATGTGCCCTAATCCATCCATTTTCATGAAAGCATGGCTGAGGAATCAGAAGGCCATATGGAGAAAAAAGTGGATATCCTTGTGTATAGATTTCATTTACTGAGAAATAAATGTGTAGCAAATAGAATGTAATACATTGCCACTAGGAAGGTGGGACTGTCTTTCTTCCCTTTTGGAAGGAGAGATACACCATATTTGAGAGTTTGCCCAGACAGGCAATATCTTTCTCATGCTAAGTACCCCAATGCTTTACTCAACCACATATGTGCTCTCAGAAGTACTATTAGCATTTCAGGGAAACTCTGAGATTCCTGAGTATATTTCAGCGAACTGTAGTCAGGGTAGAGTTTTAAGTTCAGTTGATACAATGAATGCTTTCAACATGTTATACTGGCAGTTTTACTCTGGAAAACCAAAAACAGCTACCAAAATTATAATTGTGCTTTTGTTTTTTAGTGATTGAACATGAAGTGAATCTTTCCTGGAGAAGCAAGGCATGATAGGAGTCCTAAAGCTGGTAGCTAATGTACTTGTGGCAAAAGCTTTCCCTGAAACTTGTCAGACATATCACAGAAACACAGAATTGTTAGGGTTGAAAGGGGGCCTCAGGAGATCATCTAGTCCAACTCCCCTACCAAGGCAGGGTTATCTAGAGCACACAGGAATGGGTCCATGTGGGAGGGACACGTGTCCGGAGTGGCAGACTCCATAACCTCCCTGGGCAGTCTGTTCTGGTGCTCTGCCACTCACAATGTAAAGAAGTTCTTCCTCATGTTGAGGTGGAACTTCTTGTATTTTAGTTTATGGGCTTTGCTCCTTGTCCTGTCACTGGGCACCACCGGGCACCACCAGGCCCCACTGTCTGGCACCATCCTTTTTCACCTGCCCATGAGATATTTGTATCCTTTTAAGAGATTCCCCTCTTAGTTTTATCTAGACTAAGGAAGCCCAGCTCCCACAGTCTCTCCTCGCAAGAGAGTAGCTTCAGACCCCTCATTATCTTTGTAGCCTCTGCTGGACCATCTCCTTTAGCTCCTTTTCTTTCTTGTACTGAGAACGCAGAGCTGGACACAAGGGACACAATATTCTTGACCTGGAGTCGAGTAGAGGGAGAGGGTCACCTTAATTGATGTGCTGGTCACCCTCTTCCAGATGTGCCCTAAGATACCATTTTCTCTCCTGGCCATAAGGGCACTCTTCTGGCTTATATCAACTTGTCATCCACAAAACCTCCCTGGTCCTTCTAGTAGATAAGATCTGCAATGGTACTTGGGGTTCTTCCTCCCCAGGTGTAGGATCCTGCACATGCCCTTGTTGAACCTTATTAGGTTTCTCTCTGTCCATTCCTCTAGCCTTTCAAGGTCCTGCTAAATGTCAGCACACCTTCAGGTGGATCAGTTTGTTATCATCAGCAAACTTGCTGAGGGTACATTCTATCCTTTCATCTAGGAAAACAAGATAAACGAGACTGGAGCTGGTATTGATCCCTGGGAAACACCACTGACTACAAGCCTCCAACTGGATTGTACTTTGCTGACCATGATCCTCTGAGCTCTGCTTTTCAGATAGCTCTTGATCCACCTCACTGTCCATTTATCCATCCCACAGTTTCTAGGTTTATCCACAAGCATGGGAGTCAGTGCCAAAAGCCTTGCTGAAGTAGCCAATATCTACTGCTCTCCCCTTGTCAACCCATCCTGCCATGCTATCATAGAAGACTATCAGATTCATCAAGCATGATTTCCTCTTGGTGAGTCCATGCTGACTACTGATGATGCTCTATTCTTCTGTATGTATGTTGATGACTTCCAGTATTCCCTGTCCAGGGATGGAGGTGACGCTGACTTGCCAATAGTTTTCCAGGTCCTCCTTCTTGCCTGTTTTGAAGATAGAATAACCTTATCCTTCCTACAATTGCCAGGTACATCTCCCATTCTCTTTCAAAGATGATGGAGACTGGCAGAGCAATGACATCTGCCAGCTCACTCAGCACGCATGGTTGCATCCCACCAGGTGTTTAATCTGGCCAGCTAGTCTAACCCGACCTCTGTGATCAAGGGGAAGTCTTCCTTTCTACAGCCTTCTCTTACCTCCAAAGACCTGATGGATGTCATAGCCACACTCCACCAAGATCCAGCAAAAGAACTGGGAGAAACGTAAGTGAAGAGTATAGAGCTGCCCTGCTTGGGGGCATGCCACATTTTAACTGCATTTAATATGACATGAAACATGTAATATTTTGTATCTTAATTCCACAAATAGTGTAAGCCAACATGATCTGGCAGCCTCGCAAGAACACCTACAACCTGTCTGTGCTTTCTTCCAGGGTTTTTCCCTTCCTCCTTCTAAAGGTGTTAAAGCTGTACTTTCTTTCCCTCTTTATCTCATTTACTTTGCTGAGTTAATTTTAACTTGGATTGGTTTCCCAATCCATTTCACTGCAGGGCCACACAGGAGCCTGTGTTGTCAGGATCCATTTTTGGGGCATTATGATTGACTTATGCTGATATAAACTATGTAACTTAGCTGTGTAGTTTAACTAGTTAAAGCACCTATTTCATCTAGGTACAGAGAGAGAGGCATTCTGGTTCCATAGTCACGAGGATGCATTGCTGAGGAATGTGGCTAGGACATGGAATATATTCTTTTATCACCTCACATCATTGTGAGGGGCAGAAGGAAGGAGACTCTCACTTCTGAGAGAAGGGTGTTCCGTCCCCTCTAAAAGCAGGGTGGCAGGGCAGGAGGGAGAACCATCCAGTATTGTTGTTGTAGACTCAGTGGTGAGCAATTTTTTTTGCATATGAATCACTGTCTCTTTTGTACATTTTCTTTATTAGTATTGTTGGTATTACTGTTTGCTTTGTTGTCTCATTTCTATTTTCAGTAAAATGTTCCTATCTCAGCACATGATCTCTAACTTTTGTACCTCCAGTTTTTCTCTCCAGCCACCCACAGTGGGGAGGAGAAAAAGGGAGAGGGGAGTGAGCAGCAGGATGGTTTTATTTGGAGTATTAAATTGGGGCATACCATTCCTAAACCATGACAAGAGGAAAAGAAACTCTGCCTTGGTTGTCATTTTTCAGTCACCGGTAATTTACAGGCTTACCTCAGATATGTTGTTCTCAGGTAAGCTAGTTCACAGATGGTGCTAAGTGTGTACCATGCCGTAAACATGACTGACTACAACATGCAACTACTATAGAGAGAACAGTTTGTCTGTTTATGGGGTTGATGTAAGTCTCTCTTTTTATTGTGTACATTTTAAAATGTTATCCTCTTAGCTTCGAGAGAATGCTGTGGCAGTGTGGACTGTGACATTAAAGGGTGAAGTTGATAGAGATTGTAGAGAGGGGCCTGTGAAGCTTGTTTTTTTTGTTGTGCACAGCTAATTAAAACAAAATAAATAAAACCAGATCCTTTGCCTTTGATCCTTAAGCCCTTGAATGATTGCTACAAATGTCATCTATGTTTTCCTAAAGAATTTGTAGTCTTAAGAGAAGGCAGGAAACACTGGATGGGGACAGAGAGTAAGCAGGTTAGTTTACCAAAATTAGACCGAACTCTGATACAAGATACTATAGAAAACACAGGTACGTTTTCTAAACTGTCTGAGCTGTAATCTTTACTATGTAGGCTGTGTTTTCTGCAAGAACTTATGTTTTTTCAGCATGCTTGTCTGGAGCTGGCTTTGTAGTGATGAAGTGATAAGCAGCTGCGCCCAATTCCTCAGGCTACAAGCTGGATGTGAGATGAGAAGAGGCAGACCCTGCGAGGAGGGGCAGTGTTTCTTTGTCTTCCCCGTGACTCCACCCGTGATAACTCCCTCGAGAGAAGCAGCAGCACCACCCATCCTGAGGGGGTCATCTCTGCCAGTGGGATGAACTCTGCCATAATGAACAGAATAGGCTGCTGAAACGACCGTCAGGGCTTCAAAAAATACCCTATAACTCATAGGACCACATAATTCCATTGTGAACTCCCCCATCATGGGGGAGGTGCCACCTGAGCTCTAGCACTCTTTGGTTTGGGAGTTTGGAACACCACCACAGAGGAGAACCCGAACTTCCACAGGAGGACCAGACCTTCCACAGGACCACAGCTTTCAAAAAGACTGCAACCTCCACTTCAGCAGCACTGCAACCACCACTTCATGGGGCTGTGACCACCTCCTGATCAACAGGGTGGCAGGTTGTACTCTGGCTTTGTGGGTTTAAGCCAGCTTTTCTGAATGATTGCATTTATTGCAATCTTTCTATTAAATTGTAACTCCAACCTGAAATCTCTCTCAAGGTGTTTGTGTGGGTGTTAATTTCTCCTGTTGGTTTACTTTAGAATTGGCACACCTGCTTAAAAATAGTATAATATTGGGAGCTTTTTTCATTTTGTGTGATAGGAAAGTTTATTTCTGTGGGGAGGAGAAATGAGAGAATTAAAAGCAAATCCATTTGCTTAGCAGAAACAATGGAGGATAAATTGTTTCTTCTTTCTTAAAATAAATCAGTGGACTGAATACCAGTCCTAATCTGAATTTCAGGTATTTTCTCCCTAGACACTCATGTATGACCATCAGTGAACACAGAATGGATATGCTGGAAAAACGTTTTGTCTTATTTGATGTGGCAGATCTTTTGTTCTCTGTGTCTGGCAGTTGTGAGATTTTGGAGAACGAATAACTGAGCTGTGGCTTGATGAGCTAATGAGGCTCCAAGAGGGTCAGAAACGTGGCAGAGTTGTTGCTAGTAACCAGCTGTACACAGCTGGGGGAGAGAAGAGAGCTGTGAGACACCAACCCTTTACCCACCAGTGAGCTTACAGGTTTCACTGTCACATAGGGCTGCATAGGTGCTCTTTGATCTGCACCTATACTGTCCTCTGGATGCTCCCACTTCTGGGGATTTTATTGGGGTACTGATTACTGATGTATTTAGTCATCCAAAATACTTGCCCTCAGATCTTGTAAGAGAAACTGCAGATCAGTTGTGTCTTTAATAAGAGAGATTTCTTGACCCTACATGGCCCCACTATCTCTATTCCTAAATTGTATTGTGTTAAATATTGAGTGCTTAAGAAATAGGGTAAGTTCTTGGGCTTCATTCTTCATTCTCTAATTCTCTAGAAACTCTGTATATGTCTCAAGATTGTCAAATGGATTTAATTTTTCAGCCTTCATTTTTCATTAAGAAAAATGAGAGACTAACCGATTTTGGTGTTTTTTGATGACTCTAGATAAGACACATTCCCTGATCTTCTATGGACACAAGGGATCTCTGGATCTTCAGGCTGGCACCAGGACTTTCCTGAAGAAGAACCTCAGATCAGTCTGGGACATGGGTAATATCCTATTTGATAATAAGGCATTCTTTTGTGAATCCTGACCATAGAAGATGTATGGATCTTCCAGCTCAGTGTGGGGATTCTGAAATTTGGTATTGACTTGGTTTTATTGACTTTTTTTATTTGTGTTTATATCTGTACTGTAATATTTTGAGTCTACTATTCGAAAATGGGTAGTGGACAATCTAAAGGGGGCATTCTGGCACTTTTGGTTTGCATTTTGCATGCTTGCACACATTGGAGAAAGACTGGCAGGCCCCCTGGGGAAACAGCTACCAGGAAGAATTCAGTTTAGTATTGTAATCAAGGGTGGCCATTGTACAAACAATGCCCTGGGAAAAAGTGGCCACAAAATGGAGCCTTGAACTAGAATACGTTGTTACAGTTAATGTTGTTTTTAAGTTGGGAACAGAAATGGGATAAAGTTATGTATGATGATATCTTTTTCACTTTGCAGAATCAGGCAGAATGGCAGAAAAACTGTGGCTTCAATCCAGCTCCCTCAGACCCTTTTGTGCTGGCTCTTGAAAAGGAGAATCAAGGAAAATGGTTAAAATGTTGTTACTCTATATGCAGCATAGAACAAATTTGTTCTAAACATCTCCCCAATAAGTAGAATTATTTAGATCTTATGGTCAGTCCTAATCACAGCTGAGAGAGGAGGCTGTGATAATCAGGCTGCCAAGACCTGATATTACAAGGGAGCTGGTATGATAAGGGCAGATTTAGCACAAACAGATGAAAGCATAGAGGAAATAGGGAGGATGTATCCAAGAGCAAAGAGGTTTTTAGTCTGGTTGCAGGGAGACCTAGAGCTAAAACAGAGATATGACAATAACTGCCTCCCTTGGACGGTAGGTGCAAATGGTCCAGTCAGAGTAAAACTGCCATTTTCAATAACAGACTTTAGTAACTGGAAGGCAGTGGCTGTCACCTACCTTCTAATACTCAAAAAACCCTCCAAATATAAACAGAAGTTTTCAGTTATAAAAAGTTTTTCAAATGAATGGTTTTCAAGGAAGGGGGCACCTTGAACACCCCTCCAGGAGACTTAGTATAAATCAATGTTATACTGTAATAAAGAGGGGCATTGGAAAAAGGATTGTCTGCAGTTGAAACATAAAAGTGCACCTCTCATGACCATCGCTGATAATGACAGAGGGAGACCAGAGGATTCTTCCCTGGCAGAACCTTTCCTTAATACTGAGCTGGGAAATGAGGAGGTAAATGAGAAGGTAGAATTATTAGTACGTTCAGGACCTAGTTACTCTATGCTAAATACAGTAAAAGGAAACTTGAGTAATGATTCTATAACAATCATTGCTGCAATAGGGAATTGCAAATCTTGGCTGTTTTCCAAGCCCATTGATTTTGAATTAGGAAAACAAATTTACCTTTTTAGTATCTACCCAATTCACCCAAGCATTTATTTTTGGATATTGGAAAGATTAAATGCTGAAATCAAATTTTAAAATGGCAAAATACAGAATATTATTCCACAAGGTCATTATGTGGAAGCCTTTATTTTTGCACTAGTCTTTGAAATTGGATGTGATCTGTCTGCCAGTATCAGTTGAGGATGCAGCAATTCCAATAGCCTGAGCTGGAGAGGTGACCAGGCAACCTGAAAGAGCAGAGCCTCTAAGAATGAAGTTGAAAGCTGGAGCGGACTGGTAAGGCAAAAGCAATCTCCTTTGAAAATGGAAAGTTGTAAGGGCTTATTTCTCCATGTGGAAAAATTTATAAAATATGGCTTATTGAAGAAATGTGAATCCAGGTTTAATATCCCTATTTTGCCAGTTAAGAAGACAAACAGAGAGGATTACCAGCTGGTACAGGACCCTAGAGCCATAAATAAGATAGTAGAAGATATACACCTGGTAGTAGCAAATCCTTATACCTTGCTAACAAACTTGCATGAAAAATGAAAATTGTTTATAGTATTAGATTTGAAACAAGCCCTTTTTTGTGTCAACTTTGAGTACTGAAAATCAAGAGCTTTTTGCTTTTAAAGGGGAAAATCCAAACACAGGGAGAGGAGCCCAACTTGGACGGTACTACCGCAGGAGTTTGAAAATAGTCCCACGATGTTCAGAAATCAATTAGCAAAAGAACTGGAGAAATGGAAGAATCAGAATCCTCCTGGAGTTTTGTTACAGTATGTAGATGGCATTTTGATAGCCACTGAAACTAATCAGCAATGTTGGGATAAGAGTGTGACATTGTTGAATTTTCTGGGACTAAGTGGATCCAGAGTATCAAAAAAAAAGCACAAATAGTCCAGACCACATTAACCTACTTGGGATTCGAAAACATCCAAGAACAAAGGAGGCTGTGGCAGGAACAAAAAGAAGCAACTGGCCAGCTTCCACAGCCACAAATGGTAAGAGAGCTGTGTGCATTCCTTGGGATGGTCTGATGGTGTCACCTGTGGATCAGCATTTATGGGTTGCAAGTAAAACCACTGTGTGAGCCCTTGAAGGCAGCCCAGGACAACCAAACTTACTTCATGGTAACCCAGATGGACTTGGTTAAAACATTTGTTCATAATAATCTCCATTAATAACTGCTAATGTGAATCATGCATCATGATTCACTGTTATAGCTGTTGTAATGCCTTATTCTAAGAAATGAAATACAGATATTAATAGACCAGTTCCTATAAGGAACTTAGTCTCAAGAAAAGGAGGGACTTGATAAGAGCAGTAGAACAGTAAAATGCTGTTGTCAGCATTTGACTCTCATAAGGGACAGTAGAACAGAACAGCACAGCCTTGGAGAAATAGATAAAGGATGTAACTTATGCAAACAGGAGTTGTGCAACTTCATGCAAATGCAAGCAGGATACCAGCTTAGCTCTGCAAGGCTGACAAAGCAGAAGTTGTGCAAAACAATGATATTTGTTGTTGAGGAACAGCCGGGGTTGAGGAACAGCCATCTGATAAGGACACTGGTCGTTACAGACAGACACCAAAGAACCACATAAGGCCTTCCATTAGGTTTACAACCATGTAAAATAAAGTAATACATATACATCAGGTAGTTAGGGATTGCCGCTGAACATATAATCACTGTTTATAATAAAAGATCTGTTTTCCAATGCTAGAGGAATTATCCTCTGAGTGACTGGTGCACTGCAATAAAGAATGCCTGATTTCTAATACTCAGAAATGTTAGAATCTTTCTGTCTGGCCAATTTCAGTATCACATCAAAAACGTCTCAGAAACTGAGTTTGTGTTTCTCTTTAATAGCTATTGTTTATAAATTAACACCAGAAAGAGTGTGGCTATTTGGTGTTCACGGCTTTTCACTAATTAGCCAGCAGTCTTTTGTAGAATGAGAATTGAGGTCAGTAGTGGGGTCAGTAGCCTCCATGGTGCACTGCAGTGCCTCCCTGGAGTTTTGCAAAGTAATTTGCAGCATCAAGCAGAAGTAGGGTGAGTCAAGGTTATGTCAGAGCCTTCCAATGATTTTGCCACTTTCTTACAGAGGGTAACTGTCCAGAAAAACCATGCTACATTTAAAAACCAAAATGGTTTTCCAGAGGAAAAAGAAATGCTTTGATAAATTATTGTTTTGATAAATAATGAAAAACAGCAATGCTCAAGAGCCAGGCAGTTTTCCTTCTCATATTATTTCAGGTAGTCTGAAAGGAACAAGCAGCTAATGGTTAGTAAATGCAGACCCTTCGAGCAGGAATAACCATCTCTTTGGATGTATCTCACTGCAGAGGGAAGATGTGATACTGGAGCTGTGATATGAAAACTTTTACACTGGCTGCTTGTGACTGGGCATCAGATAACTGCTTGTTTCCTTTATTTCTGCCACAGAAAAAAAGAGAAAAGAAACAGTGCTTTTCACAGCATGCTTGCTATATCCCTTTATTCAGATCATGTGACAAGCCACAGCTGAATTCTTAAAACACCCCAAGAATTCTCTGCTTAGTGAAAAGATTGTGTATGATTGTGTGCCGGTTGCTTTTTGAGCCACAAAAAGAATGAGAGTCAATGCATCCTATTGTATTGTGTAGTCTCATATTGCGATACCTTATTGTATCGTCTTATAAAGCTGAATAGTAGATTTCAATTATCTATTAAAATGAACGTTTATAATTTTTTCTGCACTAAGGTGTAGTGAGTACTGTCAAATCTCTTGCAATTTTAGTTACCATACAATTCCTTGCTTGAGATTTTTTACATTTATATGTGTGTGTACATATATATATATATATATATATATATACACACACAGTCCAACAAACAAGAATGATAAGTGCCCTACAGGTTTCATATCATCCCCATTAGTAATATCTCAAAGAGACCATATTATCCTTGCAATCTATGTATGTATGTATGTGTGTACTGTTTTTTAGAAAGCTTCTTTATTTAATCCACAAATATTTTAAACCATAAACAAAATTGAATTTCAGATAACTTTGGGTTTTCATTCAAACCTGAAATGTGAACTTTGTTTATAGGCAAGATAGACTTTGGTTACTAAAAGATTTTTTAAGTGTTTAGGAACTTTTTAGGAGGCATAAAACTAAATTTATCTTCCTTTTTTCAAACATTTCACAGTACTACTGCAAGATGGTTAAACAGGAACATGACATGGGTGCATGTTCAATGCAGGCAAGATCTGTCATATCTAATTCTTCCTTCCTCTGTGCTCCTCTGTCTCTGTTGTGCTCATCTGCTTTTTGATTCTCCTTCCTATTCCTTCAGTAATCCTGGCTCTCCCTCTGTCCTCAGTTCTCTCGTCATGCTGAGGGAGCTATGGCTTTCCCAGCAAAGGTCCTGGTCACTCCACAGTATCCCACCTACCCTCCGTTTCAGTCTCTTGGTCTCATTGCCTGGACAGACCCATGCTCTAAGCCAGCCATTTTGATTTATGCTTACTGCAGTTTTTCATTGAATTACTTTCTTCTGGCCCTCTTTTCTATTCTACATCCATTTTGTTAGCACTCCTGCCTGATCTTCTCTCTTGCATTCTTCCTCTTGCCTTTTGCTTCCTTGGGGTCCATTCAAAAGGCACCTTTCTTTGCATATTTTTAGCATTTCCTCTATTCTTTTATTTCAACCCACTTCAATGTCACTATGCCTTGCAGAAGGAAGATACTGTAAGCATCATGCAGCTTTCAATTTCACAAAAAAGTTTTCTTTTTTTTACCCATTTCTCTGTCCCCTGACCAATATCTTCATTTTACATCAAGTTCGTGTGTTCAATCCCCATATGGGCCATTCACTTAACAATTGGATGCAATGATCTTTGTGGGTCCCTTCCAACTCAGGATATTCTGAGATTTATCTTTTTTCTTAAACTAGCATGACCTTTGTCCCTTCAATTCTTTGCTATTTCTGAATTTCCTCTAAAACATCCTGCTCCATTCCTATCTCCTCTGCCAAGCATTTTCTGCCAAAGAAATGGTCAGGCTTTTTAAAGGATGGGAAAAAAGTCATTGCTTTCACTCAGGGACCTTTCCCTTTGCTCGACCTGGCAGTCTCCCCTCTTTTTTTTATTTTGCCTTTGTCCTTCCTCTCACCTTAAAGCATTCCTCCTAAGTTCTTTCTTTTACATATGTTCCTTGTTCTCTGGATTTCATTTTTGATGGTAATTTCTTCATCCTGAAAACCCCTCACTTTTATTTCCTCTACTTTGGATTTTTAAACTTCCACTGCTTATTGTAGAGCTCTCACTATCATGCCTTTATTTTATTTTAATTAACAGTTGTCTTACAGCTGATAGTGTCAATTGTTCAGGTATTTTCCCCTGGACTTGATTGTATTGCATTGCATATGACCAATGTCCTTCTAATGTAAGCATTAGAAAAAAATTCTACCCCCGTTTCAAAATATGCATACTCTTGCACATGTTTGAAAAGAATACATTTGACCCTTTTCTGTGGAAATGAGCATTTAAATTCTGCTTCTTATTTAGGTGGATAACACTGATTCAAACATTCTCTCACAGTGTCTACAGAAAGAAAACAGAAATTCAGAATGATACCCTGATAGGATCATTTGAGTTATGCTCTATACACATGCAAATAAAAATATTAGTGACATTTCAAATCAGGGAAGTCAGAATAAATATATGTCTAATACTGACAGATACCTTTCCACTGTGAGAAAAGCACCTTTTTTTCAATAAATCAATCTTTTGCATACAAAGAAATGTAATTGGAAATGTCAGTGAGGAAAAGCCAGGATAGAAATGGAAATCCAAATGCTTCCAATGGAAAAACATTGCATATAAACTGGAAACCTGATTGTGGAAATCTTACATATAAGGGAGACCTATGAATGACTATGTATGTGAAGAGTTTGCAGGATTCAGTCCTGTGATTTGAACTTAATGTGAACAATCCTTGCTTAGGCACTGGAATTTGTATAGTGAGAGAGGAATGCAGGTTTCTGGCACAAAAAAAACATTCACTGAGGTGGTAAAGGTCACAGTGGGAATCATCCTAAGAATTTTAATGGATATTATAGCGAGAGATAGGTTATTTAGGAAAAAAGGCTACATAGAAATAGAGATACATAAATAATGGAAAGTTAGAAGAAATACATATACTGAGTGTTGAACATAAATGAATCAGCAGGAAGTGAACCTAGCAGCTCATTTTTGAAAGGGAGAATGTGAATCCTGAAGAAAAGAATTTGAGAGAACTAGTGTGGCTGTATCAAGGCCAGAATATAAGTGACTCCTCCATTTCTCTTTTCCTCTTCTTTCAGTTGTTAACTGTTTGCTGGTTTCTTCTGCAGTAAGCTTCTACTTCCATGCCTCTTTGGAATTCCTCTAGAAACATTGAATATATAGAATGTTAGCAGTGTATCCAGTGGTTTTTTGTTATAGCTAAAGAATAAATGGGACTACTATCCAGAAGTATCAGATTCTTGAGATTTGCAAAGGTGAACCTCAATTTGCTCTTTTGCTTTTGGTGTAGTAACACATTTTGTCCTAAATATGAATACAATATTTTGAATACAACAATTTTGTTGTGTGCAAATACATGCACATGGTTTTGAAGAGATGTCTTTAATTCCATTGTTTCCAGGTTTATGAGCAGAAATAGAGCTGAAAATACTTACAAACTATCATTTGAACTTCTTTTAAATTTCAAATTGCATTTTTTAGAGGAAATATTTGTGCCAAAGTTGTGAAGTGGTTGCTGCAATTGGTCTGCTTGAAAAGTAAGTTTGAAAGAAGGTTTGTCTATAGATATTGTTGCATTCTTTCATGGTAAGCAGGAGGGTTAGAAACCACAGATTTGTGGAGCAGCAAAAGCTTCTGTAGTTTGCGTAGAGAAACAAGACCTCACAGAACAGTTCCAATGGAATTATTCTGATAGAGCACCCTGTTGTCTACAATAAACACATACAAACCAAACAAAAAATACTTCAACTAGCTAAAAGCAAAAAAGCAGGCTAAGCCTTTCCAAACTTTCTGTTGGAAACTTTATCTTAGACTATCTGTCAACAGGACCAGTGCAGTTTGTTTTAGGTAATGTGATCTCTAATAGGAATAACACCCTGTGTGGGAAACACTGTGGCTATGAAGCCATGCTGTCTATTTTGAATGCTGCTTTTAAAACATTACACATGCTCAGGTTAAAGAACATCCAGACAGAGGTAATTTTTGTAAGCAAAAAAGTTAATAGTGACAAAAGGGGTAAAAGGTTTGAGGATGGTATCTACCCTCTCTTCAACTTATCACCTGTTATAGAGAGAGAATTTAAGCTTAATAAATGCTGTGAATTTATGACTAAGATTTCTGCACTCCAAAACATGCCATTATCAAGGGTTTTTTATAACTAATTTAAATGTTAGATGGTAGATTAGGAGACTGAAGGGATGGTGAGTGTCTCAGAACAACTAGGTAGAAAAAGAGGGGATGGGGGAGGCAGGGCCAGTTCTGCATAGGTGGAACAATGCACACCCTGCCTCTGAGCCTCTGGTCCAATCCCAAATTGGCTGCCAAGACTCAGAGCACATGAATGGGCTCTGTCTGACCACATGTGCCCCTGGGGAATGGTAAAGCTGAGGCAGGTGCCTGGGAGAAGGCCCTGGGAGATCAGAGCATATAAAAAGTAGTGGCATAGGTGTAATACTGATACTCCCCACTGCCTTGGATTTAAAAGCAGGTGAGACTATGCTGCATCTAAAGTGATGGCTATAAATACATCATTATCTCTCTTTCTTCTTCTAACTTCCTCTTACCAAAATGTGGATAACTTAAAGTTGGATGGATTAATGTTTGTGAAGTCTGTGCTTTGTGAAGTGCCTTACTTTGACTGGATGTTGTTTTAATTTGTCAAGTACTGTTTTCTACCTTAACATTCTAAAGTTTGCAAATAAAAGTTTGTTATTTAACCTTCTGCAAGTTTTGCTGTTTCCCCTGTACATCACCAGGGTAAATCTAAATCTAAATTTCTCTTTAAAGAGTTGCTGACAGGCTTGGATCTTAGCAGGTAGTTACATCCTTTAATTTTCAAAAAGCTTAAAATCCGGCGGCACCATTCCACATCCTCATCTTTATCAAGCTTCACTCTTCCAAGAATAGCGTTTTATCTTGGAAGGAATTGAAAAGGAAGTCAAGAGAGATAATGAGGATCTTCTAATGACTAATTTGCAGCATTCATATCATACAGTCTTTCTGTTCACTACTACGTCCTTACCTCATCTGGGTTGGCATCTCCTGGGATAAGAGAAGCCCTTTTTGTTGCAAAGTTCTTGTTTTAAAAGTGGGGAGAATTTCTAACTACTTTTTTTTTCTGTTTATAAAATCAGTTATAGATAGGATCCCTAAGAAAGCCTTGCTATATTTATGGTTTATATGGGAAAGTAAAGTATCTTGTTTTACTAAAGAATCAGTGGGTCAGATTATTTTTAAGTATTTGGAAACTCTTCAGGCATTAGACCAGAAAATATTAAAAATCTGAGTAAAGGAGAACAGTCCTAGTGCCAAAAGCTAAAAATCTCCTTTCGTACCTCTAGAAGCAGCAGTATTTCTTTGCTTTTTAAATTATTCTAGTTGCTAAACTGTTCTACCTCTATTTTCCTCTTTCAAAAGCACCTTTTGAACTCAGAAAAGTGAGGCTATTGCTTGGGTAGTGCAGGTTTGAGGACAATATAAATAATTTCTAAGACAGATTGGAGATCTTTTGATTAAGAGAAAAGGCTCTTGAAGGACCTTGAAGGATTTCTCGCAGTCCTGGTCTCTGTATTTCACTAAACTGCCCTGGTGATGCAGTGAACTCCTGAACAAGTATCTGACCCAGAAAAGCAGCATGGAGCAACTTGCTCTGGTTTTCTGAAACATTATGTCATCGTGAATTATGGGGCTTGACTTCCTAACATCTGCAAAGCACTTGAAGATTGTGAGATGGAAGGATAATAAAAATACTTTGCATTTATAATGTTTTGTATTAAAACTGTAATTGGAACACATTTCTAATGGTGTTGATTAATATAACAATATAAACTCGTTGCAGTGTAAACACACAACCATAATGTCTCTGGTGAAGTTATAGTGGAACGGCTGCTTCTCTGATGAAAGTGTTGGCAAAATCCTCACATTCTCTTCTCTTTATCTTATCTGGTTTGAACAGAGTTTGAATAGACTCTCTATTCAATAGGAAGATGTTATTTTGCTCTGTTTATTCCACAAAGATATTTAATATGGCAGCCTAGTTATGAAACTGGAGGCAAGAAGGCAGTTCCAGCTTCCTGTTTGACTTTTCTGTCCCAGTTTATTGTTCTAATGTACAATTCTGTCAATATCTTGCTTTTCTCTTCTGCTTGTAGCAATGAAAGGTGTGAGCTGTAATCATTTGCCTCCAAAACAAAATTTACCAATCAAGGGAAAATGCCATTTTTTAACGGAAAGAAAAACAATGTATGTGATATTATTTCTACCCAGAATAGATGTTTTGAAAGGAAAAGTATACTTCATGGAGACAGTTTACTGCCTGTGTTAGGTGGCAGATGCAGAGATGGACCTGAGGTTTCAGTTACTTAAAAGCACGGCTGCTTAAACCTTCTAGAGGTGAGGAAATGCAAATTCCTCCAACTCTGTATAAAGAGCTGACCCAGGAATTTGGATACAAATCTTCCTTTGCAGTGTTAGAAATCTGTTCTCTGTCCTTTTTCTTGAGGCCACTTCTGAGTCAGTGGTGTTAGGAATGAAATGACCCGTATGTTAACAAAAGAGAGTGCAGATCTCATGGGTAGATGAATGAAAGCTCTCTATCATTAGAGTCAGGAACAGTCAATGGTGATGGTGCTGGTTTTGAAGTATTTTTTATCAGTCCATTATCTTGTTTTACACATTCAGCAAAACTGGTGCAGTCAAGGGAAGCAAGTTCCTAAGGATTTTTAATGTGATTCTCTAACAAAATAATGCCTGTCCTATTGTGTCCCTCCCTTGGAAAAAAAAATTTCATTCACTGGCAGTTCTCATCATGCTGCTGAATGTTGCAGGGGAATTGCTTACTTTAAAAAGGGCAGAGATCCAATGTCCCTAAGCAGTCAGTATGTTCATAGTATTTTAGCTATTCCTTACCTCTCTTCTGCCCAGTGACTCTTTTCAGGGCACAAGGAACAGTGGATTGACAGAGGGTAGGAATTCCAGTCAAATATAAGAACTGAAAGTAAATTTATGTTTAAAACTAGTCCTCAATGCAAGGAGTGTATGAAGCAGTTTCATCCAGCAGAAGTAGCAGCATGGACAAGGTGCTGTTCTACCCTACTTCAGCACTGAGAATCATAAGTAAACTGTAGTGATGCATAATTACAACTACAGCACAATCTGTAAGCAGAAACCCAAACAAAAGAACCATTGGTGCCCACTAGGCTCATAACCTAAATCCAGGTCATGTCTTCTAGATTATACAGAAACAGAGAACCTCTGAGAGCCCATTGCTGACTGGAACACGAACATGGCAGTTCCCTTTGGCTCAGGGGGCAACAGAGAAGGTGGGCATGCAGGACCAGCTCAAGCTGGACTTTAGGGAGGTTGAATGCCAATGCCATCAGACAGCTACTTTGGTTAGTTATGAACACTTTTTCTTCCATGATTTTTTCAGTCTTTCACTGTTTCTCACAAACTTCTCTTTTTCAGTACCTCTGATTTTTCTATGTCCTTTGATCTTTTCCTGGTTCTTCTCTTCTGTCACCACTTTTGTATCCCTTTTTCTTTGTTTGTAGTCCCTATAAATGCAATGCATAGTTATTTTGTTCCATGCTGCTTTCTTCTGTAAAAATTACATAAAACAAGATACGAGCTGGCCATTCTGACTGAGCCCTTAACAAAGCTGTCCAGGATACCATTGGTCCTGAGTGCTGCCTAGGCCATGAGCTACAGCATTATCTTTTGCCTGACATTTTCTGACATACTTTCTAGAAAGCACCATGCTTCTGAAAACAAAACAAAACAAAACAAAACAAAACAAAACAAACAAACAAAACAAAACAAAAAAAAAAGAAAGAAAGAAATTTGCATTTATTTCCCTTGCACTCTAAAGGCCCACATGGACTGTGTGATTTTCCAGTGGCTCATGCTTTCTCAAATCTAGAGAAGCCTTCCATGTATACTCACTGAAGGAATAGCTAGCAGAAACAGGCAAAGTAGGAAGTACCTGTTTATCCATTCATTTCTCAGTTCATCCCTGACTATGGAGCATTCCTTAAGCATGGGTCAGAATGAACCAGCAGTCTCTGGCTTCTTGTAGCAAAGCATGCCTTTTATTTAGGAATTTTTTTAGCTTCTTCTGTTGCTCCTGGTCTCTTCTATTTTGTTCACCAATGTATTTCTGTAGAGGGAAAAAAGATACCTTTCTCTTAACACTCGAATTTGGTTTATAGACAGACTATTTATATTTTTAATATGCATACCCATTTATCAAATGGTTCTATACATTCCATGAATCAGAATCTTACTTGTTGTTTTTGTGTTTTTTAGCCACCCAGTTTCAGTTCTTCAGAGCTGAAAAATCTCGTTTATTCCAAGCGATAACAATTTCTTTGTCAAAATTCATTTCATTAAAACTAATACAGAGCCATGCCATTTCAAGCAGATTATATATAGTTACCAGTGTAACTGGAGTTAAACACTCAGTTGAAAGAAGAGTCAAAGACCTCTGGGTGGTGGCATATTTTCCAATATCTCTGCATCTGTTTAATTGAGATTTGTGTCAGTATTCAAATTTCACCTGTCTCCACCCATTGTGCAGTTATGTCCCCACATCTCATACCAGGATTTCCACCTGTGAAATGCTCCTCAGCCTTTTTATTCACTGTTGCACTTGTAAGTTTTATAATGAACAGGTGCTCTTCAGTGTTTGTAAATCATCTAGTGAAACTAGACAAGTGCCAGAGAAGCACAGCACAGAGCAGGCAATAATGTGGAAGAAAGAAGTGACAAAAAACAATTTGGTGAGTTAAAGGTCCTTGTGTAACTTTTAGTCTGTCCAACTGTGCATTGCTTCAGCCTGTGTCACAATAAGGCTGGGATCTGTAACTATGAGGATTGTGAATGATGCTGATTTTATTTGAGAAGTCAGCTCATTCAGGTGCAGCCACACACTCGTGACCGTCTGTGCCATCTGAGCCACAGAAGGCAGCTGTAGTAGAGAATGCTGATCCATAAGCTTAGAGAAACTGTTTGTCACTGGTTAAACAAACTACTCATTGGTTCAACCTTAACACTTGCACACTTAATTTCACAGTTCTGCATTCTTGAGGAGTAGATCCATATCTGACCTAGGTTCTCCTGGGTATATATCTTCAGAGGACTCCTCTGAAATATTGTAGAATTACCTCTACTTGTGGGGAGACAACAAGCACCTCTCTCTGAACATGCTGAATTCCCCTGTTTAGGGCTGGTCTGTAATGCTCATCATGGAGGATGTGTTGATCCTGCATCTATTTGAAGGAAAGGCAAGTCTCTGTCACTTATCATACTGTTTAAAATTCACCATCACATGTAAGCCCAAATTGAAGACATAAAAACAGTCAAGACAAAAAAGCAGCTTTTCGAAGCAGGTGGTCTGAACTTGAAGCAAAAGATATAAAATACTTCCTAATCAACTGTGGTGCTATACCAAAGACACTTTTTGTGCCTTATATGCAGCTGCTTGCCAACTCACTCCCTACCACTGAATTTAAAAATGTGAAGACATAAGCCTACACATGGAAAGTTATGTCCCAATCTAACAGACAAGCAAAATGCAAAACAGTTCAAGGCAGTAAGTCAAGTTCTCAAATGCCTTGCAAGAATATTTTCAGAGGTATTTATTGTACCTTTTGTGTTAAAGAGTCAAATAATAAGAATTCCTGTGATAACAGTAACTGTTTCTTCTCTAACTGGTTTAACAGCTATGTGATTATAACAGAGAAGCTGATAGTGATCCCTAAAACCTCCTATGACAAAAGATCCCTGGGACATTTTCAAAGTTATCCTGATTCCATTGTTTATAGAAGGTGTTTGAAAGGTGAGAAGAGAAGAATCCTAAGGGTAAAGAAATTTTCTCTTGTGGGATACAGTTTGATAGAACTTGAGAGCTAAAACACTAGCGTCGGATTTATGTGATATCAACATGCTATTTTCTTGAAGAGAAGACAGTGAACAGCAAGGGTTATATTACTGTTCTCTTGTCCAGTATAGAAGAAGAAACTGAATTTTTTACTTTTTATTTTCCACAAATCTTTACTTGGCTGCTGTGGAGTGTCCCAGCAGGAGAGGTCTTGCTGCAGGCTGAGACTGCAAATGAGGCGCATGCACTGGGGACCTCTTCGTATCCTGTGTCCAAAGCTAAATGAAGCTTACATTTTACAGCAATTCTGACAGTCTTCCCTTCTACATCATTGGGCTACAAATCCTCTCCAACACTAGGAATTTCCTTTAACCTTTGGCATAAACTAGGGATATGAGACCAAGCCAATAAGATGCAGTAAATAACCGCAAGTACTTTGTGTGTGTGCAGTTTATGAAATTTTGCTGTTTGGGCATTATATATATATATATATATATATATACACACACACACACTCTTAGTGTTACAATGACTGAAATCAGCTGTAAGGTGGTAATGGTCAGGGAATGTTATTCTTTTTTCCTTCTCACTCTGCATCAGCTGAATATGGAGTTATTCCATTTTAAAGAAGGATTTGAAGTTAGTTGGGCTCCTTAACCTCTCCAAAGGAGGTATGGGGCTATTAAAAGGGAATAAAGGGTCCTGATAAGCTAGCTCAGAGAGAAAGGGGATGCCATGAGTATTAACCTGCAATAAGCAGATTGCAAAAAGCAGTAAGATTTGGCTTTTAAAGTTTGTTGATGTATGCATATTTATTAAACTTCAATTAAGAAATGAAAGGGTTAAACTTCAATTAAGAAATGAAAGGACAGACTGTATTTAGAAAGGAAAGAAAAAATAGGTGAGAGAGGAAACCAAAGATGCCTTCATAACCCAAACATTGACACGAGTGTCAAATCAGTCATCATCACAGTCTTCTATGGCTTCATAATCAGGTACACCTGAGGCACAAGCTGGCTGCCCTCCAGAGTACAAAGCATGAGCTGCAGTTAATTTTGATTGATGTCATTCTTTCTGCATTTCTGCTAGCAAACATCTTCATTATTTAGTGGCAGCATTATCCTCAGCACTAAATAATTTCTTGGGAAGTCTTTGCGAATGTCAGCCTTAGACTTTTGTTCTACTCAAAAGGTGTAAATTCTTCCCCTCATCCCCCTCATATATCTTATGATCTTAATGTCTTACTTTTGTGTTGTGATTTAGGAAAGGTACTCCCTGATTTACTTCTCCCACTGTGATTTTCCAAACCAAACTGCCACTCACTTGTTCCACCCGCCCTGGGAGAGTGGCTGGAGAGAAGAATTGGGAGCACACAATACAGAGATCATGGGTTGAGATAAGAAAACCAACAGTAACAGCAACACTATTAATAACAAAAGTATACAAGAAGAGAGAATGATTCATATGCAAGAATGCTCACTGCAGGGCCTGGCCTGACCTGACCGCAGCCACACATTTCCCAACCCAACCGGAAAGGAACACCCTTCTTGGAAGCAGGAGAGTCTCTTTTTCCCTGACCCTGGTGGTATCAAATAACAGATTGTCTTGCCCATGCCCCCTTCCTGCTGATCTGGGCCAGGACCAGGATGGTTTGCAATCTCCCTTGATTTTTTTTTATATGTTTTGCTGAATTGCTCATTAAAGCTAAAGGTTAATAGCACTTACTGGAGTAGGTGTGAATAAGCAGGTGGGCACTTATGTTATCTATGTATGTCATTTTGCTGATAAAACTCAGAAAAGATCCATGTCTCATATACTGTCAGTACCAGACTGAACTCCTAGGAGAGTTACCTGACACAGACAGAAGGAATTGAAGGTCTAAGGAGCACAGACAGACAAATGTAATGTGGTCAGGACTGTTTCCCAAATCCAAAGTTTCAATGAATTTCTGTAATCATCCTATATTATATTCCTCCTGTGCTTAATATTTCAGATGTTAAGATTTTTCAGTCAGTCTGTAGAAGTTTGCGCTAGCAGGTGGGCAGCAAAAATAGTTTTACCTCATGTGAACTGCTTTTAAATTAAGAAGAGCAAAGTTTATCAAACTAGTTAGATATCTAAATCACTTTTATGTCAATGAAAATTTGGTTTCTGGGCTAGATTGGACCAGCAGAAGTCCTGTGTGTTCCTGCTCCATTAATTGCACAAATACTTTAAGAAAATATTGTTTGGAAAGAGCAATGTGAATTATACTCATCATCTAAAAGATTCTGTATATGTAATTTGATGATTATTTGAGATTATGTCAAAACTCATTTTTGTTGAGGATGTATCTGAGTATAAAGAAAACTAATCAATATTGGAGTTCAGCTAAGGAAAACTAACCTTCTTGCCTGAAACACATTTTAATTACAATATTAAGCCTTTTTTAAAACCCCAAAATTATAAATTATGGGGAAAAAACTTGTATTTGGATTTCTTTTTAAATAGTCTTACTAAACATACAGTTTAGCAAGTGTCTGTAACTCAAGGACAAGATAAGTGGACTCAGACAACATCTCTGTAACTGAATTTACAACTTGGAGGCAGTTTATAGCATCGGGCAGAATAACAGGCATAAATTACTCTGTGCGTTCTTTGAGAGCAGCAAGGGAAAGGGCTTGTGCTGCTCCTTTCCCCTGTGGCCAGCTCGGCTCTGGAACTGGGATCTCGTTTAAATACTGCCTCCCTCTAGAGTTCCTTTGCAGTGAAACTTGTAAAATGCATGGTTGAGAGAATATATATAGATGTATATATATGTATGTATGTATGTATATATATTATTTTCTTTTCCCCCTGGCAATATGCAATTACATCAGAATATTCCTCGGTGAGATCCATTACTCTTCTTTGTCTTTGTTTGAGGCTGCCCACTGCAAACCTCCACTCGTTCATCAGACTATTGTAAGGAATTCCAGCTGTGAGAAAGCTTAACTCCATTTCTACTGCGGGGTGAGTTTCTGTGATGCAAAAGGTATCAGTTGCTGAGGATGTTTATTTTTCCCTCTGGAATGTAGTTGTTAATGGGAACATGCATTTTCCTGGAGAATGCACCTGCATTCAAAGGAGTGGAGTGGAATTAGATCATCATTCTTTGGCCATGCTAAATCTGCCCTAAGAAAACTCAATTTTGTCCAATAATGACCAGATTGAGGAAATTATTTAAATTATTTGGAGATTTTGGGATCACAAAAAGTAGTGGTGTGGCTCACCTTGTCTATCTTCCTTTCTTAAATATCCCCTTAACTCAGAGGTTTCACAGGTGTGATCAATAATTAAGTGAATGCCTGCAGATTAAATTCTTAATATTTTCTGAAGTCACATATAAAGACATCTGAGACTGATAGCCCAGTAAGATTCCAGAATTTTGCTGTTCTGTGATACATGGATTCTTTTTACACCTTTTAAATGTTTTGTTTCTTGTTGTGGGTGTTTTGACAAGAAGTTTTGGGAAGAAATAAAATTCCCACCTATTCACTGGTGACACCGAGTTTCTGTAAATGGAAAGATTTATTTGCAGCATTGTTTGTGGTGTGACTTGTGGCACCTTTGTAAGATGAGTTATAAGTGTAGGGAGTAAACAGCAGTAACATAAATATCTATGTGGAAAAAGCCATGAAGTGATGTGAGGAAGTGAATTTTAAAACTCATGACAAGGTTACCACAAACCATTGAAGTTTGTGTCTTTGTGATAACCTGATATGTAGAGTTTCTCAGTTAGAAACTATCTCTTATATTAGGAACTGTTGGCCAGCTCTGAATTTCCACCTGTTTGTCAGCATGAGTTCTCTCTTTGGAGTGGATGTTCAGCAAGGCCTGGAAGTGCCAGCTGCAGAAAAGATGCTGATCTGCCCCTTAAATGTTGGTTTGATAGAGTAACTAAAAATTCAGACTCCATCTCTGCTGCAGTTAGTGTCTTCCTTTCTGCTGCAGGGAAACTCTTTCATTGCTCAAGGCTGTTGCAGGGCAGCTGCCGTGGACTGAGGCTGCTGGGGTTCTCTTTTGAGGCTTCAAGTTGCTTTGGACATTTCATTTTGTAAGGCAGTTCATGTTATCTGATTTTATGCTGGAAGCTTTCAAGTGTCATGATTGGAGAAATAGGGATGTTATTGGATCAACAAGCATCCACAATAGACTAAGCAATGTCTAAGTAAGGGTTGTGCCTTGTCCATTTGTCACACAGGGAGACAAAAGTTACACAGGGTGAAAGAGCTTGGGGAGAGGCAAGGGCCACAGGGTGAGCTTGTCTGCATCCACCTCAAAACCTATTTTGATAGTTCCAAACTCCTTTAAATGACTTCTGAAGGAGTGAGTGCTTAGGAAAAAAACAAACCCAAACAAAAAACCAAACCCTTCCCCCTCACAAATCCACAATAAGCAACCAACTGAAAGATTAGGTTTAACTCAGCAATAATTTCCTTTATTATTTATTGGTAATATTGTTGAGATGTTATTTCAGTTTGAGATACTAAAGTATGGCAGACATTCATCCTTTTATAAAAAGGAAACTGAGGGATGGAGAGATGAAGTGGTTTTATCAAGGAGATGCAGAATGAAAGGAAATTAATTTAAATCTCCCATACCCAAAGATGCCACACAATCAAAGCCTATCCATGGTGGACTAAAATAAAGGCTATAAAATTGTTATACTTCAATTACTATGCAGCAGCAAAAAGTCTTTATCCTCATGATCTGGACGAAACAGTGTCCTTCCAGCAGAGGTAGCTCAATACTAAATCTTCTCTTTTGTTGGCTTAGGAAGTTATCAATACGTAAAATTTCTAAGAACGGATTTATTCTTATTGGTGTAAAAACCATGAAAAATGTAATATTCTGGATACTGCAAATGTATTACTGTCTAGACCCAAGTTTGGAGCACTTACACTGACACCTGGATGCTCTACAGGATATTAAGTGAGGAAAGCAAGTAGAACTCTTCCAGTAGAGTAGCAATCCAATTAAATTAGCATCTCAATTTCAATGCATCATGTGGAGGCTGCTGCTCAAGGCCGATACACGCACACAAAATTCACCTTCATTCCAGAAGAGAATGGATAGGGTCTTCAGGAGGCAGATCTGCACTGACTTGCAGAAAAGGCAATCCACTTCAGATCTGCCATGTTCCCTGAGCTGGAAATAAGAGGTTGACAGAATAACCAGGAGTAAATTAAATTGATGCTGTGTCTTTTACTCTACTAATTGCTGCTGTAGGAGACATGACATTTGATCTGGGCTGTACTAGGTTTTTTAATAATACTGAGTTGTCCTTACATTTTAATAAGCTTCACCACCCAGCTGGGGTCAGCCTATATAAATTGTTTGTCAAGCCAATATAAATTATTTGACTGGAAGAGGAAAAGGAACAAGGGAATTATGATTCATGTAACTTTGAATGCCACTGATGGTGGAATTGGTTACAAAATCTGAAGTCCAAAAAGCAGAGTGTTCTACAGAATGCATAAAAATCATTTCTACCCTGACAGTAATTTTTAGTCTGTGTTGGTTTTTCTGGTTTGTTTGGTTTTGGTTTTTGTTTGCTTGGGTTTTTTGTTTATTTGGTTTTCTCTCTCTCTCTTTTTTTTTCTTTTGGTTTTGTTTTGTTTCTGTTTCTGTCCAATCTGTTAATCAATGTTTTTAAAGGGAAGATGTTGGTAATGGAAGCTCTGATCTCTCTCCCTCACAACAAATTTTCCTTGGGATGTTTTAGTGTGTTAATACAAACTATTCTTAGTTTTACCACATCTGGATCAGTTGCCAGTGTCCAAAAGAAAATGAATAAAAACTCAGGCTTAGCTGATCATAGTCTCCACCTGCAATATCCAACACTCCTACAAAGAGTTAGTTTGAGCCAGTAATGCCATTGTGGAGAAAAAAAGTTTTTACAGAACTAGCTTCTACAGAATACTGAAGGAAGATAGTTTTTCCCTGAAGGAGACTCTTTTTGTCCCTGCATATTTCTTAGTGTGTCATTATTGAGTTTGGGTGCCATAGCAAATGTAACACCTGTATTGCAGTTTTAGGGACTTCTGCCTTAGGTTTTCTGGGCAGTGCACTTCATGTTCTTTATTTAATACACTTTGACACTAGACAGGGTGACTGCTTTTAACATGGAAGTTAATTTGTGTCATGTCTTGCTCTGAGCAGTCTTGTTCTCACGACTTTATCCAAGGCATGGGTCATCATGATCATCACACAGTGTCTAATCACAGACTTTGTTAGCATCCTGGAATTTCAAGACCAGCTTACAGTCATTTGTACCATCATAAACTGTTTTCTTTGTTTCCCTTCATGTACCTTTAAATCCATCTTTGTTATTTCTCTTGTGAAATTTAGATGTCTCTCACATTTCTTGTCTTGAAATGACTCAATTCTTTTTTGATGACTAAAATTGTAGAAAATACTAAATGAAAATAGAAGAGCTATGTCTCTTGAGAAATAAGCTTGCCTTCTGGTTTACTTTCTTGTAAGCTAGTGACAATTGCAGATACAAAGTTTGAGGAATACTGTAGGGTGTAGGGTTTTTCCATCTGTCTGTCTGTCTATCTGTCTGTCTGTTTGTCTCTCTATCTCCTTTTGTCTAGCAGAATTTCAGTTGAGATGAAACTTAGAGAAGTTCTGGGTTTCTTATTAGGATGTTTTCCTGGTTTATATTTTTCCTGGAGCCATGCCCTGTAGACAAATGGAGGTCCATTGTATGAAATGTTTCCTGACAGGAAGTTTTTGTCACAGGAAGTTCCTCATAGTGTGAGGGGCAGGGTCAGAAGGCTGGGATCGTGACACTGCCAGTGATAAGGCTTCCGAGGAAAACACAGTTTCTCTGAAGTCAGCAGTGTTACACTGGCGCTATCAAAAGGAAAATCTGGATACTTAATTCTAAACAGATGCTTAAGGTTTGGGCAGGGGACAAAGATGAAAGAAGTATAAGAAATATACCAAACACACCTTCAACATCTGAAATGGATATTTTACTTTTTTTACTGTAGATTAAGTGCTTGTGAACAAGTAAACCTGTTAGCCTGAAGTGCGACCACTTGTAAAGGACACAGTTACTTTGTCTCAAAGACTGTCAAGGCCGCAGAAGGAGCTTGCTGTAAGATAAGCCACCACAGTGGGAACCTGAGATAAACACAGAAGGGAGGAATTTGTGCCAGGATGGCCCTAATTCCAGGCCTGGCAGAGAGGAGATCTGGTTCCCACATCCTGGTTAGTTCATCCAGACGAAAATTCCCACTGTGGCAAACTGTGTGAAAGGAAGCAATGCACACATGCCCATCTCCAGCCAAGCAGATGTTACCCCAGGCTGTGGGACAGATGGCACCCACCACCACCAGTGAACACCAGAGCACCTCCCCTCTGTGCCATGTGCAGGTTCTGACTGGGCAGGGCAAGCTCAGGGGGAGATCCTCTGGTGTAACTGACCAGATGGTCTCTGCTAAATGTAGGTCCCACATGTGAAGGTCTCACTGTTTCAAAAGAGTGGAGTGAAGCCTCTGAGGAAATAACAGACCAGTCTCTTTGTAGTACTCCCCTCCTAGTAATATTAACTATTTCAGAAAAGGGCCTGACCCTGCTTCCTTTTTCTCCAGTGGGACAAGATGAACTACCATGACTATTTCTATCAATTAAAATGTTCTGTGTTTGGAGTATGCTCTTTGTTATAACTGAGTGACCACATTTATAATCAACCAAAAATATATGAATAACAGCTAAAATGAAAAAGTCCTTTTGTTCATGTGGGATCTACTATTACTTAAACAAAATGCTGGGGTGGGGAGGTGGGTTTTTATTAATAAATTTTCCCCCTCTGCTATTTGCATGCACAGGTTTGATCATAGGCTGTAAAATAAGACCTCTCTGGCAGTAGAGATAATCCTGCTTCATCAATATCTTGTTTTATGTCTCTTTGAGGAAAAGAAAAGGTATTGAGTTTGCAGGACAAGCATTTTGTCAAATGTTTGAAAGGAATCTGATGTGATTCTTCTTTTTTTCTTTTCTTCTTCTTTCTTTCTTCTTTTTTTCTTCTTGCTTTCATATTAGTGAATTACTTTGAGACTGATATTCCTGTGAACAACACGTAAAGCAAATTTGCATAGATCCTTTGAAAGGATTAAAAGATTAATGATGGTTGTCCTGTGGAAACAAATTTACACAAATCATTTTGGAAATTGATTGTATGGACCAGAATTCACAGCTGTCTTCCTTCCACCTATAATATGATCAACAAAGGCTTTACCCTTCTGGTGTCAGAGGTGAAAGGCCAGAGTCCATGAAGATGTCCAACCCACAGCTATCACTCAACTTTCAATTTTGTATGGGAAAATGCCTTGGGAAAATGCCTCTTCCTATGGCAAATAATAAGTGATAGATTTTCTTTTTTTCAGGGGAAAAAAAAAAAAGGCAATGTGGAACAAATGCAAGGAGCACCAGATAGAGAGAGCTCAATTGTAAGGCTTGGAGGACAAGTTTTGCTAACTTGCATGCATAGCACCTGCTTCCTTTACCCACTGCAGGCTGTGTAGGAGATGTTTCTTTATCCCAGTGCGTAGCAAAACTCAATCTCTTTTTTAGAAGATCAAAGAATATAAAGAATCTAGTCAGAATGGAGGCAGATGCGTTGAGTTGCAGGCTTGCAGGAGATGAATTTGTTTTAGTAGGATTAGTCACATAAATGACCTAAAAAGAAGTAATTATTACATGAAAAGTCTGGAAGCATGATTCATTATTTAAATTCAGAATGAACTTCACTAAGTGTTTCTAACAAACCTAACTAAGGAATTTGCACAAAATGGTCCAAAAATCTGAAAAATAAGTAAATACTTTAGGTGAGCAAACTGGAAACTAAAAGTTTTTTATTATTAACAACAATATAAAGTCAATAGAATCCTACCAAAAGTTGTGGGATTCTCTCAGAGAGCTTGAGAGCAGACTTGGATCCCAAGTGTCAGGGCAAAAAGCTGAACATGTTAAATTAATTAATTAATTATTTTACCACTGATAATCCGTTGCCAACAATTATATTAAGGAGGATCCTACTAAACTATGAAGAGTAAAATAATGAATTTAAATAGATGAGACACCTTCAATAGAATGTATTACTTGGCAAGAGGTTTTTTGCTTACCTGACTGGCTTCAGAAAGATGGACCTTGACCCCGACATTTTGAATTGCAGGCCAACACATCTGGTTTATTTCTTGCCTAACAGTGCACAGTACAATGCCATAAGAGAGAAACAAAGGGGGAAAAGTAAAGTATTTGTTCACAACAAATGTTTCTGGAACCTTATGTTTCTCTGAATTGTGTCATACATGTTTTAAGCAAAGCACAGGGGAGCCGGCTGTAGCTATAGAGATGGGCTTTATTTGGAAGTCAGTGTCATTTTTATTCTCTATTCCAGACAATTCCCAGTGAAGAGTTCAGCAGGGTACTTTTTTGTCATTGTCACCTTTTAACAGGAGCTCATGTACTCAGTCATAATTTGTTTGGCTATGATAGCATCCAAGGTTTTAGGTTAGTATTATCATAAGAGCAGTAACAAAGTTAGACATCTCTTCCATGTCATGCCATGTAATATCAAAGAAAAGCCTGTGCGAACCCTCACCTGTACAGTCTGAAACAACATCACTTTTCCATTGATAAGAGAAGTTCATTTCTTTATTTTTGCATAGGTGATCTTATACTCAACAGTTTGTCCTCCCTGTTTGCAAAGATTAAGTGTTGAATGTATTAAAAAAAAAAAGTAAAAAAAAGTTCTGCCCCTTCTCTTGAGGGAGCTCATCCCAAGCCTGTTAAGACAGGAAATCTTTTAGCAAGTTGTGTAGCTTTTGGAGGTACTCTGTTACTCTGTTCAACAAGTTTTCTTCATTACAGGTTGTCAGAGACTGAACATTGATATAAAGTTTTGCTCATTGTAACAAAAAACTGTATAAAGAAGCTACAATCAAAGAACCCTTCCTGAAGATACCTGATTGGGACTTTGGACTGAAAGTCAAACTGCTGAGATTAGATAAAGGGAAAACCGATTCTTCAATCACCTCAAACAAACAAGTAAACAAAGGAAAGAATGTGAGCCAAAGCCAGCAGCTGTGCTAAGAATCATCTTTGGCTTTCTTGGGGTGGGGGAGGCCATAGACCACAGACCCATTTGCTGGGAGCAAGTTTGCACAAATTTCCTCCCTACCAGGGTGGTGGAGGTGTTTAAGGCAAGACTGGACATGGCACTGGCCATGGTCTGGTTGACATGGTGGTATTTGGTCGCAGATTAGATTTGAGCATCTCTGAAATATTTTCCAACCTAATTGGTTCTGCGAATGTAAACCTTAAGTGTAAGTACCTTAGTGAGGGGTGACAAGAGGACAGGGACAGGCTCTCTCAGGGTGGCCCAATGGCAGGATAAGGTGCAACAGGCAAAAACTGAAACACAGGAGTTCCATCTCAATTTGGGAGGGAAATGTGTTTACTTTGATGGCAACAAAGCACTTGGACAGGCTGCCCAGAGGGACTGCAGAGTCTCCTCTGGGGATACTCAGATCCCAGCTGTACGTGTAGGAACATACAACCTGCTCCAGGGACCTGTTTGAGCAGGGAGGTTGGACTAGATGATCTCCAGAGGTCCCTTCTAGCCCAAATCATCCAGAGATTCTGTACCATTACTTACCATTCCCTCGCACCCCTCCCCTTTAAAGTCTCATATAAACTTGAATATAGTTCATTTTATTACCAAGGTTGAGAGACTGAACTTGTCATAAAGGGAATTTATTAATAAAACAAAGTGGCTAAAGCTAGCCAAAGTTTTCAGAAGGATATATCCCCTATCACTTTTAAGATTATTTGTCTCTTTTTGTCTCTCTTACTAGTGTAACCGAGTATAAATACATTTTACTGTATCTTACCTGCAAACATCTAGCACAATTTTACATGAAATATTTTGTCTCTTTTTGAGCAATTTTCTTTGCTATTGCCTTTTGGATAATAACTCAAAGACAATGTTTTCATCATTCTTGTTGCTATGCAATGAATCAAGATGGTGTGTATTTATTCAGAGTATGAGACATCCAAGAAAATAGATAAGTGAAGACAGAAGAGCATAAAATATGGGAGAGAAAATATGTGCCATAGAATACAGAATAATTCAGAGCTTCATGAGAATGTTTTAAGTAATAAAGGACTTAAAAGAGAGAACAGAAAACTTAATTAAAACAATAATCCTCAAAATAACTTTTTCATTGTTTAAAATATTATCTCTAGCATCATCAAGCCATTTATTCACTGCACTGATAAGTACCAATTAAGATTTTGGGAACACAGCCTTTAAAAGCTGCACGTGCACACACACACACACACACACACACACACACACTCACACAGAGACACAGAAACACACACAGTTTCCATGCTGAGGTTTAAATTATAAGGTGCTCTGTCCCAAATCCTCTGATGTCTCTTACAGTCTGGCAGGATTTTCAACGTCTGGTGTACTAACAGCCAAACTAGGGTTTCTTAAAAGATGTGGCACTACAAGAAATTTGCCTCTGATGTTTATGGTTTCTTTTATCCATATTTCTAAGAAAGAACCCCCTGAAGACTATTCTTTTAAATACACAGAGTTAGGGCTGTGTCTTTAGCAGGACAGATCTGACCAGTTCCAGATAAGTTTACGTTTTTGTATAATTTGAAATCTAATCTCTGTCTCTCCATTTGCTCTCATAAAGCACCGATATTTTATAAAGAAGTTGATTCATATAGGATCATAACATGGTCTGGGTTGGAAGGGACCTGAGAGTTCATCTGGCTCCATTGTTTGCTATTTGTGTTGACTACACTTCTGTCTACTCCAGAGGGACTGTCTGCTCACAGGGATCTTGAAATACAGGGCTCAGCTTCGTGTCTGTCCCTTGGTTGGATATACAACTTCCTCCACAGGAGGAAAAAAAACTAAAAAGCAGATGTGAAATTGCATACATCCAGCATTTGTTTGGAGGTGACTCTTTTGCTTTAGTATTTGAAAAAGGTCACAGAATTTAAGAATGGTTAGGAATAAGTCCTTCTGTCCAGTTATTTATTATGCTTAATAGACTTCTCATGTGACTCTGTGCCACATTGATCATTTTTGACCTTTAATCCAGATACTCAGCATGGAGACATCATAGGGTCTCTTGAGAAGGCACAGTGGAAGGCTACTGCTGCATGTGGGCCTGTTTTCCTAATCTGCTCTGCCCCTTGATAAAGAATCACTGCAGAGATAAGAGCCAGGTTACCAACTGCTGTTCTTCCCTGATGTGTAAACGAGATGAATTAACAGATGGGATGAGCTTTCTAGAATTATCACACATGCAGTCATTTACTTGTGAATCTCTATGGTCACGACAGCACTACAGTTTCTCCTACAGAATTATAAGAAATCCTACTTCACTCCAGGCAGGGGTGTTCCCGAAATCTTCCATTATCATCAGGGTTAGTAAGAGCCTCTAACACTGCTTTGTTAGTGTTAGGGAGTAAGGCATTACTTTATTCTTGGCCAAGAGGTGTGCAACTGACTAAGTTCTGGCCTCCATGTAGATGCCAATACAAGACTTCTTCACTTATTTATACATTTTCAGCAAATTAAGAAATGTATGCTCACTGGTTCTCATTTGCATAATTCTTTCATTGATTAGTATTCTATTCTCTATTTGTTATTGATTTCTCACTCTTAGTGCTAATTTGGCCCACATTCTTTTGTCTTTTTATCATCTTTTTGTCAGACTGGGAGTCTCCAGCTTTCCAGGCCTTAAGCTCCTCCGTTATTTCTGGTTACTCCAACATTCTTGAAGGGCCATAAATTTAAGATCCCAGATGTTCAATCTTCAACTCCCTTTGACTCTGTTTATTGAAGCTTGCCAGGGCTAGTTTTAGTAAACTTACAGTTTTGGTGATTTAATGTTATAAGTGACAATAAGAGTCTCTGAAAAAAACTTAACTTGTGCTGGCTAAAAATGGGCACTTCTTACAATTAATTTAAACAGCTAATTAAAAATTAGTTAGGAAAATTATATCATTACCAACTGGGGCAAATAGGTCAGTTAGATAGGTTGATCAATTAGCTTTTTTTCTTTGAATTTTGCTGTTAACATTATTTAGTTTTAGACTTATTCTTCCATTATAGGGAAATGGAAGAATTTGCTCAATCATTAAGCTGCTGAGGATGTCTAGGGAAAGAGCAGTTCTTCTCAGGATTGCAGGCCTGAGTTAGCACAGGAAGGTGCTGTCCCACTGGTTTCAGTATCCTCTTTCCAAGGTTTCATTTAGTGGACATTGTGCCACTAAAGTTAAACCATGCTTTGAGCAATCCTGATCAAACTGGGCTGTACCAGCTTTCCCGTGTTTGTCTGAGTCTCCTTATCACACCCACTACAGTGGCTACACTCCCATTCTTCCATGAATTTGGGAAGGCAAGGAGTCTCACTGCAGTATGATTTCACCTCTTCTCATAAACACGCTCTCTGCAACCAGCTTAAAACATCCTGGTTTGAACCAAGGCTGGGCAAAAACTCAATGGATTAGTTTTGTCTTTAACAGTGCATAGGATACAAACTCAAATAAAAATTTTAGTTCTATGCAGACATCCAGGCAATAATTTTTTTAGTAGCCAAAATGTTCTTGGAAAAACTGAAAATCCAACAAGTTGATATTCAGTTGCTAGTCTATCAAAAATATTAAATAAGGCTTTGGCTCAGATCCCATCCCTGAGTAGAGGTCAGTTGGTTAGAGCATGATGTTAATAAAATCAGAGTTCTGAAGTCAAACCCTGTGTGAGCCACTCACTTAAGAGTTGGACTCAATGGACTCCTTGTGGGTCCCTTCCAACTAAAAATGTTCTGTGAATTTGTGAAAGCATAGTTATCATACACTCAATAACTGGATAAGGGCTGCTCTCCAGTTGAATAAGAAATATACATAATGATTGTATGGAAAACTGGAGATTTTTTAATACTAAGTGGGCATTTTGATATCAATTATTAAACATTCATATCAGAATGAACTTATTTCAAAACTTGAAAAAATTATTATTGGGAAGTCAAATGTGGATGTGTGAAAAGCCCATTTTGCAGTAAACTCTTTGCCTTAATGTATAGATTTTTTTTTTTTTGTAGGCTATAGACATTGAATGCCACTTACAATGGAGTAGAGAGAGATCACAAATCTCTAGAAGTAGAGATAATATTGCAGTGGGAAAAGTAGTGGGACAAATTCTGTTAGCAATGTGCCTCACAGTTTTCCAATGGTTCTTTCAAAGCTCAGGCAATTTCTGTTGCCTCAATGCTTTCATGCATTTACATTTTTGCAGCAGAAAAGCATGTCACTGCTTTCCAGTCTTCAATAAATCAAATCTTTCCTCTCTGTCTCTGATTGTACTTATAAACCAGTAGTACAACTGTTTATTCACTTAAACCAGAGCTTAAGCTCCGTGTGTGTAGATTTTTTTTTTCTACTAATTTCTGTGTGTTGTTGTCCTGTCTTTCTGCTATGGATGTTGTGAGAGGGGTAAATCTGAGCCTTTATTCAGATTGGCACTGTGTGTGATGGAGCCTGGAAGACTGAGCCCCACAAGCAGCTGGGATGGATCCCTGCCTTCCTGCAGCCTTGAAGAGGCAGGGCTGCAGTCCTGCAGCTGGGAGGGGAGGTATCAGCACCTGCAGGCTCACTGTCTCCTTGACATCTGCCTCTGTAACACCATGTGCTGCCCTGAAGGACTGCTGGGATAAGACCTCAGTCCATTTAAACAGACCTCTGTGAGGGCCTCCTTGTCTTTTTCAAATTAGTCAATGGTTTGCAGTTAAGGAAATCAAAGAGTTTTACTGGATCTTAATTTTTTTCTGTTAGAAAAACTTGAAGCTAGTTTGTAGAATCAAATCTTTGTTGCTTGCTGATAAGGAGCAAGACCTTTCACTGTTTTGGGGTTTTTTGTGCTTGCTTTTTCTTTATATTGAATTTGAACAAGGTGTTTTTGTTACCCTGATTTGCTGGGAGAGAAAGAGAAAATTGGAGGAAATCTCCTGTGCTCTGTGTCTGAGGTATTGATGGAGGTGCTGTGTTCGTACACTTGAAGGTAATGAAATGCATAAATGTACTAGTTGTTTAAAAACAGTTGTTCAATATAGTTGTTCAAAATTCTTTTTAGTATTTCCCTGATCATTGGAGTCCATGATTATTATGATTCTCTAAATTCAAGAGTCACATATAAGGGTTAACATCAAAATAACAAAATAAAATAAAATTTTAAAAGTAAGTCTTGTTGAAAACCAAATTTTGTTGGAAACTCTTGCCATGTTTGTAGAAAGCAATGTTGTGCCAAGCAGAAGCAGTGGTGTTCAACAAACCAGCAGGAGAACCCAGGTCAAGGGGTGACTTTTATGCTCTCCTGCCTCAGAGCTAAACTGAGCAAAGACAGCTGAAACTGGGCTTTGATGATTTCTGGGGAAGTAGGAGTTGCATGTGTTCTGAACGTGTAACCTGGCTGAGGGAATGGTTGTTGTGGATGTGTAACATGCTACCAGCCAGGGATTTGTTACATATGCTGCTCATAGGGCATGGAAGTTACTGCCCTAGAAACACTGATTTCTTTAGTGCTGAGTCTGAATAGGAAGGGTAACCTTTGGATATGTACTAACAGCACCCTCTTGGGCTTCTCCACAGAACCAGAAGAATTTCTTGTAGTGATCTTGAGCTAGATTGTATGATCTTCTTTCCCTTCCCTTCAAAACACTTAACTTTTTAATACAATATTTAGTATTTCTTTGTTTACAGTGGGTAAAATGAAAAGTCTGTTCTAAAAAAAAGATAATGTGTAACTTCTCCCCAAGTTAGTTCTGCCAGCTTCACAAATGAGTGACTGTTATCTTCAGATATCAGATTTTTTTGCTTGTGGAAGAATGGAAATTATATTTTTATAAAGCTCTTGTGATGAATATGTGGCTCAAAAATAGCAAACTAAGGCTGCTTCTATGTCAAAGAAGTCTGACAAGTAATTTGCCTATATAAACTGCATAAAAGCAAAAGTCCTATTGTAAAGCTGATGTTATTTTTAGAGGTAGATTTTATTATTGACCATCACTTTCTTTCCTACCAAGGGATTTCTTTCTCTTCAAAACAAGGCCACGATGGCTAATGCATGTGATCTGATGAATAAGAGCTGCAGGCAAGATATCCTGCAGTTCTGAATTCTGCTTAACCAGAATGCGTCTGGTTTTTGTGCTGAAAATTCTTCTGGAAAGGCTTCAGCCCTGACCCTCTCCTGCAGTTCACCAATACAGTCACTCTCTCTTCACTGAGAAGAAAACCAGTTTACTTGCAGCAATGTGACCCCATTCAACATGTAAGAAATGGGAGTTGTCTTTACTGAAAGAAGTCATGATATTGAGACATGAAGTAATAATCTTTGCTTTGTCTCCTTTTCTTGGACTTGTAAGGCAAGTCAGGATTTTCATCCATTTCCACTGTCTTCCCCTGAGTAGTATTATAATGTTTCTTGCTCATAATTTTACATATATTTCCCTAAGCAACACACTTCTGTTTTCAGAAGACATCAGGCAGTAATGCTTTGGCCAGTATGGGAAGAAGCAATGCAAATAAATTCACCTGGTCCAATTCAAAAAGAAGACAGAAACTGCCTAAATCTAGTGAAACATGATAGAGCACAAAACATTTGGTCTCTCTCTGTTCAGAAAAATTCATCATTGTTCCAGTATAAAAATGCCTCTTGCATGCCTTCTTGGTTAGAGAGACAGGTGTCTGCTAAGGAAGGCAGGAGACTCCTTTGGAATGGAAAATGCAAACTCTTTCCTTCTGAATTATTATAATTTTGAAATCAAGGGGCTCAGGCAAAGATATGAGGATAGAAATAACAGTTCTTAAGAAAAAATAAATGGAAGAAATCCAAACCCCAACACGTGCAAAAATAAAAACAATTAAAAGCAATTGTCTAGTTCTGTGGACAGCCTTACTTTACAAGGTTCTCATGAATATTTTCTTAGCTGCAACACCTCTTCCTGCACTGTGAATTTCTTCTTTTGCAAACCTAGTTCATTCCCGTATCAAGAAAATTCTAAGTAATGTTAAAGTCATTTAATCTGCACATAACATATATGCAAATTCCATCACATGTAATTATGGGATTTGATACCACACAGACTATAAGTGAACAAGTTCAATTCACTTCATGAGGCTTTCTGGAAAACTCTTATGCTGTTGTTCCATTTACATCAACAGATTCAAATAAATTTAAAACTAAAATAATTACTAAAAAACCTGAACAGCCAAACCAAATCACACCACACCAAATCAAACCCTGACAGCTTCTTTCAGAAAGTCTGGTTGCTCTCTAACAAGTGATTTTGTTAAATTATTGATATTTGGTGAGTCTTTCCTGCAGCTTTTATGAAGTACCAATCACTTCAAACACAACCTAGAAACTTTTTCCTATCGTTCAGTAGGTTTTGGGGCAGACTTCTATCGAAGGAGAAACTCAGAGGTCTCCCAGAGATGGTACTTGACGGACTTATTTCTACTTATGTAGAAGAATTATTTGATAGGCAAACTCAAAGTTTTAGAAGGGGAAAGCCAAAGGGGAAGCCAAAGGAAAACTGTTAGACATGCCCCTCAGCAAGACTGTCACCTTTATTTGATAAAGACTACACTGAATTTACTGTGTCTTTCAATCATTTCTCTCCTAAAACATTATTTATACATTCAACTATCAAGTATCTTTAGGAAGCTCTATTCTACTGTGTCTTCTAAATTAAAAGCTGTCCTCAGCAATGCTAAATAAGGTATTCTTGAGAAATTTTGGAAAATCACTAATACCATTTGAAGCAATAAAATTTTATTACAAGTGTTTTTTCATTCCTCTATTACTGTTGTGAATTATGACTTTTTGCACACCCACAAATTTAATTATAGTTTATCTTCCATGTGAATCATGTTTTTTAAATATATTGGTTAATTCTATGTGGGGGAAGGAAATTTCTCCACATGACATGGAATTGTGCCATAAAGTTATGCTGTTTATGGATCATTCCTGTCCATCACCTGCGGGGAGTTCTGCCATGAGCTGATTTCACTTGGGAACACCCTGGGGAGTAGAGTTATACTCAGGAAAAACCAATTTATTTTGCAAACCTTAGCAGTGAAAGAGTTGACAATCTGAATTAAAGCCATGTGATGGAAGACAGCAGAAGTGCTACAGGCCTGTCAGATGGCTGTGATTGTGCAAAGAGGAACATACACAGAGTCTGGCTGTCTAGAACACACTGCAAGTCCCAGGTGGTGGCTATTCTAATGATTCAGACACTGTGAGGCTGGATTAATGTCATGCATTTATGTGAACACACAGTTATGCTCCCCAGTCTTCAGCTCGCTAGAACCTGTACTTCAGTTCTGAAACTTCTAGTTCTTTTCTTAACAAATACCTTGATAGGGTTTCTAGTATTTAATATCAACAGGTTTGTCTTGCTAATGCATGGAAACTGTAATAAATAAGGGTTTACTTACCAAACATGAGTGAATTTGGGGATTTTTGCTTTCTTTTAAAGTCAAATATTTGGAGAAGATATGATAGGTTAGTTTTCTGTAAGGTGGATGAGAAGGTGGTGATCAATGAGCTCTTGTGGGTTCATGGGTATGAAAATCTCACCTGTGGGTCTTCATAGGGAAGAGCAGATGCTTGCAAAGGAACCTGAAGGTGATTAAGCAAGAAGTTTGCTCTGTCTGGAGTGAGCATTGTTTGTTCTGCAGTAAGGTACAAATAGTGTTGCAGGAAATAGGATGTCACCTGGGACTAAATTATTTAGCACTTAGGGTGCTTGTTAGGATGGAAACCTGTTAATAAATGAAACTGTTTCTATTAGTGACCCAGACAACATCCATGACTTGCAGTTCTATGTTCATTCTAAATCAAAGAAAATTACTTTATGAAAAGGCAGTGGACTGTGGGCATTTTTAACAGGATTAACAGAAGTTAATTCGAATGCCTACATATAATCATTCTAAAAATGAAAAACATCTACTGGGCCATTTACAATGGCCAATATAACCTTAGCCTTGCCATGAGAACTGTCTGCCTGGCATCAGCAATGAACAGAGGAAGGGAGGAGTGCACCAGTCTACTTCTCTTTGAGAAAATCCAGACAGCACTGACTCAGGCTGAACCTCTACCTTGAATGGGAGCTTCCCCTATGCTTGTTACCAGCAACAATGTACCTTAATGTGGTTTTTTGTACAAGTGCAAGAAAACCAAAAAACACTCAACTGTTTTTTGGAATAGCCAGTTTAAGTATCTAATGTTACTTCTGGATCAGTTGCAGGCCTAGAACAAGAAATACATAGCTGAAGTGGAAAAGTTGTAACTTTTAAATGCCTGGTTATGACTTCTTAAAGTTACTATGGACTAATTAACTGAACCTGACTGTAATAATCAAAACTGGCCATGAGTTATGATTACATTTGGCAACAATCACCATTTCCCACTGTAGTGTGAAATTAATGCCACAAAATGTAGCTGTGGCATTTATTGAACACAAGAGAACTGATTATATCCCATAAACTTGAAGAAAATCTCTGCTATTACTTAATTGGCATCAGTACCAATACATAAGTTAGAACAGCATTTACAATTACTTTACTAGTTAAAGTGAGCAGAGTCTTCACTGTATCACCTGTAATTTAAATAAAAACCTCAGAGTTGGAGACATACGTCAGTAAAACCAGGTTTGACTTGCAACATGGCAGACTGTATTTCAGAATGATTTTTTTTTTCTGCGACTAATATTTGCTTAGTATACATTGAGCCTATCCTAAAATGAGTTTTCATACAAAATTAATCTACACAGAATTCTGAATTCCATTTCATTGATTTCTCTCTTTTATTCCTTGCCCTCATCCTCACTTCCTAAAATGAGTGGGATTTTTGGCCACAGAAAAGTAGTTCCTGTGTTCACCTGACATGTTCAGAAGGGAACCTCTTCTTTATTTGTTTCTTTGGAGAAAGCTTTTCACACAAGCTCCTGATTTTACATTGTGAGCTCAGGAATATCATTGCAGACATGAACTCCATTGAGTACAAATCTTGTCCATTTGCAGTAGAAAGTTTAGTAGCAAACTAATGCAGGATGAAGTGGCTTAGCTGGGCTATGCCCAAGGGTGGCTTTGTTCAGGATCTACTGAGCATAAAACTGGTGAATTCCCAGTTTCAGAAAGAGGAAGAGGATTCCATGGGTTGAACCAGAAACAAAAGAAATGGCTTGAGAGAAGGAGCGAAAAAATAAATGGAAATGTTTCCTTGGTGTTTGCTGTACATTCCTTCTTCTTGTTTCTCCTAATCTAAGGGCTTCTTTCAATTTATTTATTTTTCCCTGTGGAACTGAAAGGATTTCATTCCCATTTGGGGCATATTTTTATAAACCAGAGAAGACACCATTTTCTTCAAAGATAAGCTATAAGGTAAACATGTTCATATTGTACATGTACTCTATTGCTCTGGTCTGTCTGTCATTCATGAATACTTTGATTTTTCTTTTATTTTCAATGAAAAATAGAGAAACATTGTGTTGATGAGTTTACCCCTGTATAAGCAAATTTTCCTGGATCTACAGATATTCAGAATTTCTCTTGCATCACCAAAGCAGAAGTTTGTGATGAAAGATTCTGTTGTTAATTCCTTTGACATTAGCTGAAAGTATTTTTGGAACATATCTTCCAGGAGACTTTTTTATTAACTGATAACCACTTCATACTCCTCAATCTGCCCCTTAAGGTACTGCTTTTCAAGAATTGAATTGAAAGGTTTACTGAAAGTGCTAATTAAACATCAGTAAGCAAAGAGAGAATAATTGGTTAAATGTAGCTAAGGAGAGCCAGTTAGCCAGATAATATACAGGAGATAAATTACAGGAAAATAGTGTATATAATAAGACACAGGATTGCCTTATTACCAGGATTTTATATACTGTATAATAATAAATAGAAAAATGTGCCTTTATCTTCTGCATTTATTTTGCCTTTAAAGCTATGCTTCTTCAAGTGTGCTTTACTTGAAAAATTTATGGTTTGCAGTGATAGAACAAAATACTCCTTCTTTTCTGTGCTCTTGGCATCTTACCAATACCTCACGAGATTTTTGGCTCCAGTTTCTGATTCCTTGCCTGTACCTGGCAGCCAGTGGTTAATTTTAATACATTAAGTCAGCCTAAGATAATGTGTTCTCCCAAAGAATATTAGGCAGAGACTTTGCTCTCCTCCCAGAGCAGACAGAAACCTGTCCTTCCCATGAGACATCCATGAGTTGTCCCCTGATTCCCAAGAGAGGGAGTGCCTTTTAAATGTGTCTGCAGGGAGAATTTTTCTCCAGAATAAATAACTAAGCAAGAAAAGGGAAAGAAAACCCAGAAAATCCCTGCCCAAACAGATATATGTTTAATAGTGAACAAGTAGGAGGCCTTCATAAGGTAACTTGGAGAAATGCACATTTGGACTGCTATATTGTTTCACTGCACCTTGGGGTTGGTTTTCATTTTAATCCAATACTAACGGTGACTCTGCACTCCTAAGAGTGGCTGTAATTTCATACTCTTTCTCAGTCTGGAAAATGTCATTGAATTTGGCTTGTATCTGCACAGTTTCTCTCCAATTTTAAACTAAAGGTTTATTCATCTGGCCTCTCATGATTCTATTAATATCAGATAACTTCTATTTTAAAACATGCTTGGATATTTGTAACTGAACTCCAGATGACTCTTTTCAAAATATGCAAAGGACCAGTAATGTAATCTTCCTTATCAAGAAAATGAAATGTCTCATTTAATTATTTCCTATTTCAATTACTTTGCATTTTTCTGGTTGATCAACGATTCTGTGAGAAACTTAATGTAGCAGAGTCTTTTACACTTGTCTAGGTCAAGAAAACACACTAAACTTAGTCATAATAATTGGGTGTTTCAGCTGTTGAGAAAATGATCCATTGCTGGGCAGGATTTTTCTATCAGCCTAAATTAAGATGAATCAGGCTAAACATCACCTCAGGTGGTTAACTTTCTAAAAATCATCTATGCAATAAATTCTGCAGTATTTCAACAGCTGACAAAGGGAAAAATAGATTATATGGGTTAGAGAAAAAGTATCCAAGGACAACAGTGTCACACAACACAGCAATGGCAACAGTGCATATTCAGTACTTCCCTGTCAGGTGAGTGGTGCCTTTGGGAACCCTGTCCCATATATTAGTCCAGGAAGTAAAATGTCAGGTACTTGAAGACTGACAGGGAAGAGGTAGTCTGGGAAGGCACAGGCATTTCCCCTCTATTACAACCAGGGGTGGACCTTACAAGAAATTATTTTCTTCCTTGGGTAAGCATATTTTCTTCCTTGGGTAAGCATCTCTGATCTGGACTCTGAGAAGACTCTCAGAGATGTAATCCCATTCATAGCTGGTGCTTCCACTGCTAGAATTTTGCCCTAATAATTATTTTTGGGGGACCTAAATTTTAAAAGATTTGTGTCTAAATGCAAAATTTTAATATTTTATAATAAATGGCAGATTAATTAAACTATTGGTTGTACTTTTTTTCATCCATTGTTCTCCTCTGATTTTCTAACCAAATGTTATCTCTACCAATTCTTCACAATCCCCTCTGATTTTAGTGAATACAAAGGGGAAAAAAACCCCTCTTTTTTATCAAAGTGACAGTAGGAAGTGTTGCCTCTCCTCCTGCTCTTCATTATTTTATTTTGTTTCCTCCTTTTTCCAGTTTAATTTCACAGTTACAGAAATAATTCCATTCCACATACCCAAGAGGAAGATCAAGGATGAATATAGTAAATAATAGACTGCTAAGTAAATCAGGTTCAATCTGTCTTTTGCATAAGTCTGCCATGTTTTATTCTGTCCATGTTTTTTGTATCCATCTACTGATGACGAAAAATCCCACTGGTGTAATGCAAGATGTCCACAGGTATTATGAATATCCCTTCATACATCTCCATTGGGGGATACAATATGGGGTCAACTCAAAGTCATTCCTAATGTATTGATGCAAACAAACATATTTGCACAGAAAATAACACTCTGTCCCTCAGTTGAAGAAAGATAAAGATATTAATAACAGAAATTATGTTTAAAAGAAAACAATAACTTCCTTTTACAGGGAGAACTGTTTGCCATGTCTGGGAAATACGTTTTATTTCAGTGAATTTTAAAGGGAACATGAGGGTAAGGAGGTGCACAGAAAGTGCACTTAAAATTTCTTGCATTAAATGCTACATGGTAGTAAAGCCTGTGGGTATGCCACACCAGCTTATGGAGAAGATAAACAAGGAGGAACAAGTTTAAACTGAAGATTCTGTGCATTAAAGATTCTGTGCATAAAACACTTCATTTTCAATTAACTGTATGTTTATCAGTGCAGCTCTGTCTTTTGTTCTAATCAAAAGCACCTTATCTATAAATGAGGTCTCTGAAAGAAGAAAAAATACCAATTTTTCTTAGCTGCTAGTAAGGGGGAAAGGTTCAATACTGTTGGGGGGATGCAGGCTGGAAAAACCTGACTTTGCAGGAAAAAAAAGCTTCTTCACAAATGCAATTATGAAGACTGATGTCTCTGATAAACTGAGAAACAGCACCAGCCTGAAGGTTAAATTAGATCAAAATTTGTGGGCAGCAACAAAGAGCACTGAGGAAAGAAGAAGCTATTAGCCAGGAATAATTATTATCTTTATGTCCAAGCTGATACCTTCTTTCATCAATTTAAAACTGCACTGATGTATTTATGCATTGTGTGCTCTGTTGTTTGGATAGTCCTGATCCTCTTCTCTTCTGCACCAGATCCTTGTGGATATAACCCCAGGATGAAAAGAAAAAGTGGAGTTGTTCTCTGGAGTAAACCTGCTTTGGTTTACTCTGCTGGAAGTATGGAATCAAATATCGACTTCTATGGCTTTATTCCGTGTTTCCCTAAAGACATACTCTATTTCTGTGTTGCTTACACTACTAAAATATGCTCTTGGCTTCAGATCTGCGCTGGTGGTAACCCCTCCCTTCCCCCACATAACACAGATTTAGCATGAGGTAGTCATAAAATAATAAATATTTTAATTTAAGCACTGTGGACATAATATCCAGGTCTTCGTGTAGTATAATTGAAAATATATGGTCTGTCAGGTAAAAAGTGTTCTGATGGCATATGCAGGTACATATATGTACTCATCTTTTACTTAAATCTGTCATTAAATATTTAATATGTACAAATGTGAAATATGATGACAAAGCTTGCATAATAGTTTTTCCCGTCTACAATGCTGGGAACATGATGTGAAAGGGTTCGATTTCTGAGTTTTGAGTGCTCCAAGATGACATGGTCTTTCTGTTCCAAGTATTCTTAATAATTCCTTCTTTTTCCAGGCATTTGGTAATTAATTAGTGCAAAAACAATTTTCAAAGTAGAGATGAAGAGGAAAGTCCCATCTGTTAAAGAGAAATGAAGCTTACATGCTGCAGAACTGTGAAAATATCTCCTTAGCAGTGAAAGGGTATTTGTATGTTTCCTGTCTTGCTCAGGGTGATCTTGTTTCAAAATTATCTCATGGCAGTCATGTTAGTTGTCATCAGGTGTGTTTCTACATGTTAGAAAAAATATGTTACATAGCCTGGTTCCTTGCTTCATACAGCAGTATTCTTAAATAATCGATTTCTCTTCATTTCCAGCATTGATGAAACATGTTCTATTTTTGAATTTTGGTGCATGCTGAATTTTAATGAAAAGAAAAATACTTTGTCTTTCCTTCTACAGTAAATAAATTATTAACAGGTAATTATTCTTTTTCCCTCTCTCCATACTGTTCATCTGTAAAAACCTATGCAGTCCATAACTCAAAACCACAATTACTCAGATTGTAATTACATTTTTTTCAGTGGGGAGACTTTTCTCCCCCACCCCCAACACACCAGCACACCAAGGAGCACAGCAGAAGCTAGAGATAGAAAGGATGCATCAAGGAGCAGAGGGTTTTAGAGCTAAACTCAGAGATGTGATAGTATCTGCCTCTGTCAGGCAGTAGGTACAGGCAGTTCAATCACAATAAAAGTGATGTTTTCAATAACAGACCTCAATAACTGCAGGGCAATGGCTGCCACCTCCTGAGCTGACCCTGACAAAATGGCAAAAGCTGTTGAAATTATGATTAAAAATCAGGATCCTGACTGGAAGGATATAGATGCCATGTTAGAAATGTGGTTTGGTGGTATTGAAAGAAAGATGGTAGTTAAAATCTTTAGGAGGTTTGTGGAAGAGCAAATTGTGTCTGGTAATTTGCTGGGTACATTGGACATTAATTTTCCCACCACAGATCCCGAGTGTGACCCTAACGTGCCCATGTTTAGAGAGAGATAAAATAGATATCAACAATAGATACTATATGGAATTAGACATGCCATGCCAAAGGCTATCAAAACATCAAAATAATCTGAAATTTAGCAGGATTGCAAGGAATCACCTACCGAATTTTTTAGTCTTCTGTAAGAAATGGGTCAAAAATAAAATAATATCAATACTTAACATTTGAAGGGCTCATTTACAGTGTTTTGTGTGACTCGTTTGTCTTTGTGCTAATACTTGCTTCAATAGGATCTTGTCAGTCACAAATGTAAAGATTTGTCTGTAAAGGATCTTTAAATGTGCCCTATCATCTATTCAATGTAATTTGGACCTTCCCCCAAAAAGAAACATTGAGCAAATGTTGTTGGGGTGAAAGAGTCGACACAAAATGGGGTTTCTGCTCTGGTGGAGTTTCCTAAAACCTACAGGGACTGAAGGGAGCTGTCACAGCTGAGTGGAAAACAGGCTGAGCTTGCCAAAGACATCTGTAATAGAAGTTACATCTGTTAGTGGTTATTTGTAGTAATTCAGCAAATCTTAGAAAAATCTACCAAGGGAATTACCTCCTGTCGTTGTTTAAGCTGAACTGGGAACTGAGCACCATTCAGCTTCTTGTTCAAGCCTTCCTCTCTCGCTCACCACCCCAGTGAATAGGGGGGAGAATCAAAAATAAAAATTTGTAGGTTGACATAAGAGCAGTTTAATATTTGAAAACAAAGTAAAACATTATAGTAAGAGTAAATCACAATGGTAATTAAAAGAGAAAGAGAAAACCAATCAAGTGATGCACAGTACAGTTGCTCGTAACTCCCTGATTGGTGTCAGACCCTGTTCACAAACCCAAATCAACCCTATTTCCAACTAAATCCCCCAGTTTATATACTAGGTGTGGCATTCTATGGTGTGGAATAACCCTTTGGCCAGTTCGTGTCACCTGTCCCACCTACTAATTTTTTATAATTTTACAGTTTTACAGTTTTCCTTTTGTGTACTCACTGGCACAGCATGAGACACAAAAACCCAGTCCTTGATGTGGATAAACACAACTTAGCAAAACCCAAAACGTCAGTTTGGTATCAATATTATTCCCATTCTGAATCCAAAATACAGTACTGTACTAGCTACTGAGAAGAAATTAAATCTCTCCTGGGATGAAACTGGAAACTCCTTTATTTGCTTTTCTGTGTTCTTAAAAATATCTGTTGTGAGTTTTCAGCTGTCACCATTTGGCATCTGGAAGCCCAGAGGTGTTATATGAAGGCAGACCCGTGTGCAATGATGTTATTTCCACACATCCTGAAGATGACAGCCCATAAACAAAGTGGCCCATAAAGCTCCACGGCTTGTGTAGTTGATGTGGTTCCATTGAAGGCAGAGGGAAGAATCACCTCAGGTTATGTGCTGGGGGATGAGCAGATTGACAGCAGCCATGCCAAGAAGGACTTGTGGTTGCTGGTGGATGAGAGGCTGGGCAAAAGATGCCTGTTCTTCCAGCCTGGAAAAACAATTGTGCCCAGGGCTGCATCAAAAGCTCTGTGGCAAGCAGATTGAGGGAGCTGATTCTGCCCCTCTGCTCCTCTCTGGTGAAACACAACCTGCAGTGCTGCATCCAGACCTGGGGTCACCAGAACAGGAAGGACATGGGCCTGCTGGAACAATGGAGAATCACAGAGTCAATTTAGTTGGACAAGGCCTCTGAGATCATTGTGTCCAACTTATAATCTAACACCACCAAGTAAACTAGACACTGAGTGCTACATCCTTCTTTTAGGGAAACTAAACTCTTAACGTGTTTCTCTGCTTACTGTAGAATAACATTCCCATGTTTATCTTGTAGACAAGAACATAAAATTATGTTATAATTAGATAACATTATTTTAAATTGAGACCTGATTTCTGTTTGGATTTTGGATGCTTACTTATTATTTACAAGTGGTGATGGGACCTAAGTGTGGAACTAACTGTGGAGGATCAGGCATAAGGATGTTTTGTCTCAGAGATTCTGCCTGTTACGATGGGAAATATGTGATTTGAAGCCAGGGTCCTGCAGCACTTGTTCTGAGCCAACTTCCTGCTCCACCTGGACACCTGAGGTAGGGTTTAAGGGGTGTCTGTGCAGGCATGAACAAAACAGCACAAAAAGTCTAGTTAGCATAAGGGGGATGTGCCAGGTCAGATATAAAATTAAGAGGATCAGGACTCCTTGCTCTCTTTTTCCTCTCTTTCACCCTCACTACCCCAGTTCTGGTCCACCACACACAGCAGGACCAATGTGGCAACTATGCCTCTTTCTCACCTTTATTTCTCTCCTTCCTTGCCTTGTCTGAGTAAAGCATGTCTGTCATATTTCTCCCAAAGATTACTGTGGGAGGGGAGCTTGTGGAATGTGTTGTGGCTTGTTAACCAGTTCCTTTAGGGAGAGGTGTGTTGTAGCTCACGGGCCAGCACCTTTGGTTGTGTGCTGTGGCTTGGTAGCCTTCACCTTTGGGAATTTTGTTGTGGGAGCTGAGAACTCATCAAAGTGAACTCTAAGGGCTTCCTAGCCACCACTTCTGAGAAAATGTATTGTAAGAATTTCAGGGCTTGTTAGCCAACACCTTTTGGTCTAAGAGCAAGCTGGCTCACAGAGTTACAACTGTGACACAATAAGAGCAGAGGGGTTCTCTGGCATGTGTCTGTTGTTTTTGTTCAACCTGACAAGAACTTACAGTGAACATCACACCATATACCAATGGGTCATGACACTAACCAGGGACTTCTAACAAAATACTTTTGTAAGAAAGTCAGTATATCCAGATATGTTAATTGAAATGTTTCATAGATATTGTGTTGTCCTTAGGAGGTTTTCTGGACCAGGAATAAAATATATTTTCAGCAGGAACCAAATGCCTCAGATCAGAGCTCTCTCCATTGTGGCTGGCTACACTACCAACCAGATATTTCACTTGTCTGAGCAACAGTTTTCTGTCTTTTTGCCAGCACAATTCAGAGTAAAATAAATGCTGAAGACAATTCCTTGTTTTTCTTTGTTTTTAGGTGTATTTCTGATAAACCTCAAGAATCTGAAAGTAGCTAATGGTCTTCTTGTACTGATTTTTAAAATAAATATTTAGCTATAACCTTATCCTTAAGAAATGGTACAGTTAATATTTAACATTTGCTGAATGCTTACAGAAAAATCTAACCGGGTTAATCTCTAAAAGAAGGAAGTCCTTGTGATAGAAAAGCTATGATTTTTACTTTAAGGATTAAGTTTAAGTTTACTATCCCTTGGTTTGGACTTCATACAACACGATAATGAAAGTGCATGTAGTAGCCTGCAGTTGGAGAAGTAGGAACTGTTCATAGGGAGAGTTTTTTAACTTTTGTCACTTGTTTTGATAAGAAGCACATCTGCAAAAACTTTGACAAGCTCCTTATTTTGTGTGCCCTTTACAGTTAGAACTCCTTTACTTCTAAAAATTTTCAGCCTAGAGATATCACATTGGGCCAGCTAGAATGTTTTGTCTTTCTAACATTTAATCCAAAGAACCAGAATGGAATAAGAGCTGTAAAATGACATGGCCATCTACTGATAGAAAACTGTATAGCTTCTAAAAGAGATGCAACTGTAAAAAAGGGAGCACAGATTTCAGTACTTGTTTAATATGGGTTTTCTACAGATTCTTCAGGCACCGGGTGTAATTGCATGAAGACTCAACTGCTTTTAAAGAAGACCTGGTGTAAACAATGGATTATTGCATTGCTAGAGTTTGTCGACCTAGGGGGAAAATAATACTGGTAAAATTACATCTGTCACTGAAACTTCAGGAAAAAAGGTAACTCTCCAACAACACTTTTTAAGTGTTAGAGAATCAGGCATTATTTTATTCTTGCCAGGATGTTATTCTGGCCAGGATATGCAATAGAAATAATTCCATCACACATGGTTCTTTATCAGAATTTTCACATATTTATATTCAAAAACCCCAAAGAAATTATCTTTTATTGGTTCTAGATTACAGATTTCTTAGCATTCAATCTCCTATTGGTTATTGATTCCTTTGCTTTTGAAGCTATTTTGGTCCTCATTTTTTGGTTCTCTTATCAATCCTTTCCCAGACCAGATGTCTCCAGCTGCACCAGGGGGTGATATTTGTTAATGTCCATTTATCTCCTCTGTGTCTCCTGGCTAGTCTCAACCTGTAGATGTTAAACCCTCAGAGTCTAGGAATCTTCTTTTTGTTGACTGAAGCCCATCAGGAAGCAAACCTCAAACCCTCGGTGAGCAGATTCTTTTCAAGAAAATCTTCAACTCCCCCCCTCCCCCACCTTTCAGGCAAAGGGGAACAAACCCATCACCAAAGTGACCAAAGTTACTTAAAAGAATTTTAGAAGTTTTGCCACTTCTAAATAATGCCTAAATAATGGGGATAATGCCTCATTGATAAAAATGTGTGTGTGTGCATATATTTTACTGTTTGATTTTATGCAGGTAGTTGAACTTCCAAGTCCCCAGTCGGAAAATGTCCCTAGAGGTAAGGAGGTCATTGCAGAAGCTCAGATATTTAAGGAACTCCAAGGTCTTTTATTCCCTTTTCCTAGTTTTATGTGATGGGCAGAGAACAAAGATTGCAAAGAACTCCTGAATATGAAGGCAGTTACATAACAGAATGTAAAACTCCAATCAGATTTCTAAGTGGTGTGCCAGAGATATTCTGCAAGAAATAAATATTCTATCCAAATCTGGAGCGCGTTCAGTTTATATTTGGGTAAAAAGCAGTTGAGAAAGAGGTGCGATATTTAGAAACTGCTTGGGTAGAGGCAATCTTGGAAAAACGAAGGATATAGTGAGAAATAAAGTTTTGCTGGTACTTAAGGTATTACCCATGAGGTTTGTTTGTGACTCATTCTTTCTGAGCCCCTTCACTGCTGTGACACAAATGTCAGCAAAGTAATTATCCTGGGGACTTCCAGGCCCACTCACCTCTGGCAGCTCTGGGAATACTCTGCAAGGACATGTAGGAAACTAATTAATGGCTCTTCTGTGAGTTGTTCTACAAACTAATTCTTGCACAAAATGATCAAGTTTGATACTGACTGCAGCTTTTCCAGACATGGTGAAGTCCTCTTGAGAGTTATACCAGTTGGACCTGGGGTTAAAAATCAACATCTTCTGCCATTAAGGGGGGCTTTCAGAAAAATCATCTCTTTGCTCCATGTTCTGCATGAATATCAATATTACCTGAAAAGAAGATGAGATCACAGAAGCAGGAAGAATTTAAAAGCCAAGCAAAAACTAAAAATAGCAACACTTGACAGAGGTAAGCTGCTACAGATATCTTTCAATAAACACTAACATGCTTCCCTAAGACTAGAAATAGAAAATTTAACTTATTATGGAGTGATAAATGATCATGGACACAATGATCTGGATTTGGAACTGTCCACTAATAGGTGAGAGCTTATGTGGATATATGGATATATGCTCCTTTTGAAAACAGTGATGCAGATACCTTCTGATGTACTAGTAAATAGCAAGAGACAGTTCACCTGTTCCATCTATGACTGCTATGCCCAGGCAAATCCCCTCAAAATATTATGATTAATTTAAGAGACATAACTCATTTTAGAAAGCCAGTGACATGAATGACATAAGCACATATAAGTATGCAGAAAATATTCTGGCAGTTAACTCACCCTCTGTGATTAGATGGACAAGGAATGGGCCATTGGCAAAGTCCACAGGCTGGCAACTTCTTAATATCTGATTAATATGAGCCCACAGCAAGCTAAACATGTGAGAAGTAGGTAAAGTCAGTCTTTCCTGACCTACAAACACTGTCTTGAGTCATTTAATCATCAACAGGTTTTCTCTGTGGGCAGAAATATACACTGATATTTGTTGTATCACAGTGGCTGTGAGGCAGGGGGAAGTTGCACATGTAAAACACATGTGCAAAAGAGGATCAAAGTGTCTGGTACCTAGGTCTGAGTTCTGCCAGTGAAATAACTGCAAGATTCTAATAAAAAACACTGGCATACGAGTTGGTATGTCCAGGGCAAAAGTATGTGAGGCTTTATAAATATGAAACTACAGCCTTTAGAAGTGCTTTCTTTGTGTAGAATCCAGAGCTAATGCTCAGCTCAGACTTGTGTTTGTACAACAGAGAAATACCAAGAACATTCTGTGAGTAAGGGCAGGAACCTGGCCATTGAGATTTACCTGTGGGTGCTTAGTGAAAATCAAAGGCCTCTGTCTTGCGATTACATTTTACCACGGGCAATAGGCATTCCTCTGTTCAAGCCTTGAAGCCACACAGTTGGGAAGTGTGTCTTAGTTTTTATCTTAATGTGTGCACTGGGCTTAGTAATCATTTGTTTAGAAAACAGAAAATATTTGAAACAATGGAGTCTTCTATTCAGTGGCAATATGAGGATAACAGCAATTGTTTGAAGGATTCCTTTATTTTCTCTACTCAGTATTTTGTGAATTATATAAATGCTTCCAAGTTCTCCTGTTTAAAAAGGGCTTGGCAGGAAAATAAGTTTTTTCATTTCTTTTTAGCCTTTAGCTTTTTGCTCTTTTTTGTGGGTTTTTGTTGTTTTTTTCTCTGGTGGTTGTTTTTTTTCAATTATGAGGGTTAGAAATGTCTGAACGTTTACTAAAAAGTGCGCTGAGGTTCTTATAGAAGATTTCTACTTACAGCAGCCCAGGTTTGAAAGGAAGAATGGCAAATATCACAGAACTTGCATTAAAATCAAATTATCTGGCAATGTAATAAAGAGTATCAGTTTTGAATCTTTCTGGTTTTCTGTACTTTTAGCTACAGTTCTCCATAGATCATTATCTCCCATCTGTGAACTTAACTCTTTCAAAGAAGTGCTGTAAGAGAAAAGAAATAAAGGAAGCTAGGAAGAAAAAAAATACAAGGTAAGGCACAATGATTTAACAAAGAATTAAACACAAAGAAACCTTTGTCCTAGAAACTAAGAGCACAACAAGCCAGGATATACCTTGAAATCCACTCCTTGGTTTTTTTTTTGTTGCTTTGGTTTGGTTTTAGGGGGAAATAAGCTCCACTGTAGCCTTTAAGCTGCTTACCTCTGATCTTTTTCAAATAAGAACCTAATCAATTACCATAAATGTAAGCACAGCTGTTTCGGTATTACGCAGAAAATCATGTGTGGTAGAACTTGTGCTCCTTATCTACTTCTGTAAATGTGTTATGCTGAAAGCAGGTTTTTTCCCCTTTTCTTTTTAATCTGTAAAGACCCTAAAGGATATTTTTAGGAAGAATTTAAGGATAGTCAGTGGTTCTCCTGATAAAAAGTTTTTATTCCACTTTCTCTTTTTTTTTTCCTATGAGAAATGACTGCTGATCCCATTCCTTGAAGGTTATTGTTTTAATCATCTTAAATGAGTATTTTCCTAGAAATAGAACTTTTGGTAATGATACAATTTACAAGACCAAGGCCTGTTGGTGTCATCACATGCTCTAATACAAAAAGGTTTCATTTGGCTCCCTGCTGTGTGATGAGAAGGGAATTGAAACACTTTATCAGATGATTCTTCTTAATTTTTCTGGATTTCTTCTTTCAGTTCCTCTTGGTCCCCTTGTTACATTTAGACACTGCCTTTGACCTAAACAGCTTTTCTCTTATTATTCTCTGAACTTCATTTAAGTTTTAGACCCAGGATCTACTTTTGTGTTCTACTGAGAACAATGATGTTACCAGACTCAAAAATGAGAGCTGTCCTTTGTAGGAAATGCAAATGTTAGCTGCATCACAGAACCACAGAATGAACAAGGTTGGAAAAGAGCTTTTGAGATTGTCAAGTCCAACCTATGGCCTGAAATCTCCTCATCAAATAAACCAAGGGACTGAGTGCCATGTCCAGTCCTTTTAAAAACACATCCAGGAATGGTGACTCTGCCACCTCCCTGGGCAGGCGTTTCCAGTGACCAATCACTCTTTCAGTGAAGAATTTTTTTCTAATATCCAACATATACTTCCCCTGGCACAGCTTAAGACTGCGTCCTCTCATTCTGTCAGTTGCTGCCTGGAAAAAGAGACCAATGCCCACCTGACTGCAAACACCCTTCAGGAAGCTGTAGAGAGTGATAAGGTCACCTCTCAGTCTACTTTTCTCCAGGCCTAACAGCCCCAGCTCCCTCAGTGGTTCCTCACAGGGCTTGTGTTCCAAGCCCCTCACCAGCCCTGTTGACCTTCTCTGGATACATTTGAGTGTCTCAATGTCCTTCCTGAACTGCGGGGTCAGAACTGGACGCAGCACTCAAGGTGTGGCCTCACCAGTGCCGAGTACAGGGGGAGAATGACTCCTCTGCTCCTGCTGGCCACACAATTACTGATACAGGCCAGGATGCTATTGGCCTTCTTGGCCATCTGGGCACACTACTGGCTCATGTCCAGCTGGCTATTGATCAGTACCCCCAGGTCCCTTTCTGCCTGGGCACTGTCCAGCCACACTGTCCACAGCCTGTAGCAATGCAGAGGGCTGTAGTGGCTAAAAAATCCATGTAACTAAAAGTCTTCTCATTAAGAACGTATCAGGAATTAAACTAATAAGAATCTCAATTCTCTACAGCTTTCATAATAATTTCTATGACTGGTTTTTCTACTTTGAAGAAACACTTAGGGTTGTGTTTGGTAGAATGATGCTAAAAAGGGGTTGATGCAGCAGCAAAAGAGCTCCAGTCAGAGTATAATGCATTCAAACACACCTCAGATAAACTGAGAGATGCTTCAGATGCTGCAAAACAACACAACAGTTTGTAATGTATGAGCACACCTCGCAGTTCATACTAGCTTTTTTAGATTTTGCTAGACTTATTTGCAAGGAAAAGTTAAAAATATGTCTGAGGATTACACAGTCAAGTCCTAACCAAGTATGGGTGACAAACAGCATCTACATTGCAGGAGTTTGTTCTAATGGATTCTTTAAAGATTACTCTGTGCTTTTAAGAAGGGGGATTTTTCCTTTTGGCTTTTACAATGAAAAAATCAGGCAGCTGAGAAATCTCCCCGCTGACACTTTCCCCAATCTTTCAACAGAGATAATAGTACATACCTGAAACTCTTCCCTTACAATAAAATTTCTGATAACTAGTGAGCAGGAGCATGAGAAAGAGGGAGGACTAGAAATTAGTTGGTATAAAATGTCAAATATTCAAACAGTACATTTTTAAATTCAAAAAATGGTGTAATGAGATTGTTGTAGGGCAAGGAGGGAATGAGAGGATAATGCACAGCTAGTGCCTATAAAGACCAAGGTGTGGTGAAATACACTCAGATAAAGTTCCTTTAAAAAATGAGTACAATGTAAGGCACACGAAGGAATCAAAGACTGTTTCAGAGAGCCTTCCAGAGTGTTTCTATTCCATTCAGCATATAATAACCTGTTTTGCCTTCTAAGCCTGAATTTCTATTGCCCTTCACCATGAAATCTGTAACTGTATTTTTTCTTTAATTATTATCTTCTACACTGACTGATGAGACTATTGTAGGATTTAACTCTGTGGGATTTGGTTATAGGGGTAAAATAGAAACGAGAGATCTCTAAAGATGGGTTTAGAGTATGGGAGTTTATTGTGAAAGAGCGTGGGTATGAGAGGCCTGCTGGGCTGCAAGACACAGCTCAAAGCAGGCCAGAGAAAGAAAGAGAAAGAGGCAAAAAGAGAGAGTAAAAAAAAAAAGGGCCGATTTGCCGTTTACAATACAATAAATCATCTTCTCTGTTGAATATTCCAATTCTCTTTAACCAATCTGAGACAAGCTACAAACCCTACAACATTTACATGCAACCTACAAGAATCATCACATTACCACACAGGGTTATATTTTAAACCTTAAAGAACTGCTTTTTGGAATCTTCTACCAGGCAGGCAGGGTTTGTTCTGACCTTTGGACCTGCCTAGGCAGAGGGTATTGTTCTATCAAGAAGGAGGATTACCTTCAGTCAGCTATATCACTGTTTCTTAGTTACTCTTCAACTCAAACGTTGTCTTCATCTCAATTTCGATTATACTTTCCATATTTTCAGCATCTTTTGCAAGGTAATCATATTTATAGAGCTTTCCTATTTCATCTTCCCCAATGACTATAAAAGCTATTTGCAAAGCTTCAATCTTTCCTCGCTTTCTTCTTCAGATTCCATATGTGATTCCACACATGACAAACAGAGACTGACTTATATTTTGAAGTGCAGCCGCAGCATAATCAGTATGTGCAGGGCTCCATGCTCAGTTCATGTCTGGTTTACAGGAGGGAAATATTACTTCCTCTTCTGCAGAGACATAAGAATGATGTAATAGTTTCCACACACTTTATCTTAAAATTGGGATTATTTTTGAGTTTTTTAAAACACTGACCAATCTCCTAACATAAGGCTTGTGAAGCACTTGCACGCTTCAGCAAATCTTTCATACCCTGTCCCCTATCAACTTTCAATCTTTCAACTGTGTTCAGGCTTTTAGAAAATTCAGTGGCACTCTGCTGTAGCTATTCAAAACAGCCACCTTGTGCTTTCCTGTGCTTTTGCTTTCAAATTTCTTTACAAAGAGGTTTCAGGAAGTATGATCCAAGGGCTCACAATAGACCTGTGTCTCTTTGGCAAGCTCTTCATGACAAGTTCCCAAAGAATCTCTTCAAGGAATATACAGCAAATTCAGTAACAACTGTTGCCATGATTTCTTCCTTAAATAAAACAATCTTTTCCAGACTCTGTTTTCTCCTTGGAGGACAAGTTATCTCTACAATCAAAGTCGTAATACCATTTCATGTATGGGCCTGGGGGCAAAGAGAATTGACAGTGGAGTTCACAGAGCCCTCTTCTTTCTGCATTGCTGTTAGCCAGACTTGAACTGGTCTAGATTTGAATGCACTTAGCCAGACTGCATTTTTAACTTTTCTTTAGTTTCTCCTTAGTAAATATATATGTTGATAGAACCTTTTGGAGGTAGAAGAACAGTGTGATACAGGAAAACAAAAGTATATTAAGGCAAGAGAGTGTCTCAAATCAGAGAGTAAACAGCTTCCCCATGGATCAGTATTTGCTTTCTGGGCAATGGAGCGGGTGTAAGAGGGAGAACTAGAAGAAGGAAGAACTGTGAGCCCAGGAGTGTGAAAGGACTTTTGTCCTGGCCAAGTTTTGAAATGAAATTATTTCATTTTCCAAGGTCATCATGTCATTCTTATATATACCAGTCACCACAGAAGAGGATGGCCAGAGGCCTTCCAGCAGCAAGGATGAAAACTTTTTGGGAATTTTAACCCCAGGTTTCAAATCATAGAAGCACCGGATAGTTTGGTTAGGAACGGACCTTAATGGTCATCTGGTTCCAACCTCCCTGCCATGATCAGAGACACCTTCCACTAAATCAATGAGAAAACCCAAGAGAACCAAATTTTAGATTCTTCTAACATGAGGGATTAAGAGGACAGGAAAGCCTGCAGGTATTTCCTACCTCACCTCACTACAGATAATCTCGATGTGGTGATACAGAAGAGAAATGAGCCTAGCAACACAATGGGCAAGTTTATGTGATTTCTGCCATCCTTTATAAAAGGGTAAATAACATTTATATTGGGAGGCAAGTCAGGTCAGTGAGTGGTAACATTGACCTCTAAGATAAATAGAAAAAGAACTTCCATGTGAAGTTGTTAAAAGTGCTGTTAAAGATTGGAAACTGAGTCAGGAAGAACTGCTAGCACCAATCACTGCTTAGCAGAACAACTAAACCCCAGAGTAGAGCAGCAGATAAAAACGAAGTTGATACTGGAAGACAGAGAGCCTTGCAGTATTCTGTAATATTCTGTGTGGCAGCCATAGGTGTCATCCCAGAATGGAACTGCGAGATTTGGTCCAGGATTCCAGAAAAATTAGGTGACTTCAGAGTAGGCTGCCTAAAGGCCCAAGAACGTGTGTTGCAAGCATATCAAGTGGTACAAAATAACATTTTGTATAGCCAGGTTTCACAAAAGTGCTGTTTGAGGCATCTGTTTCCAAATCCATTCACTTCAGCAATCTGCTATTCACACAAAAAACAGGCAGCAAGCTTGCAGAATGGTACTCCTCTAGAGGTTTACAGAAAGTTTGTTGGAGCTTTTATATGGTGAGACATAAAAAACTGTCTCAACTATTAACCTCCAGGTGTGAACTAGCTTGCTTGAGGATGGTGACAAAGGGAATGGAAGTTGATCTGAATTCTTTCAAGAATATAGAAGCTTTCAATCTTTTACAGAGAAACAATTTGATCAAGAAAAAATAAAAAAGAACTACAGTATAATTAAATGGGCTTTTACTTCTTAAAGAAGGTTCTTAGCTTGAAACTGGCTTCAGCTTTAAAAGAATAACTGTAGTGGAAATATGCATCAGAGCGTGGAAGAGAGCAAAACACACCCAGTTAAAAATTAGCAGAAAAATGGACCTGCAAGAGCAGCAATACACAATCATACAAAAATGCTGTAGTAAAATGACATTAGAAACAGCAGTTCTGACCCTTACAATTTATTTTTACATTAGTATGAAAAGGTTTCACTGACGGGTGAAATATACTCACGTGTAAGGAAGTAATCTATGAAACATGGCTAAGGCCATGTATAAAGTATGACAGTCTTGCAGACTTCATTATCAGTAAAAGGGAATCAGAAAGTTTTGGGGTACTTTTGTCTTTTTTTTTTTTTTTTTTTTTAAATCAGACATCCACCCTTTTCTCATTTCACTTCTGAATTCTGTTGCAGCAGATCAGTCAAATGTGATCACAAAATCTGATTGCTAGGATTGCAACAGGTTCTCTAGCATTTGTGGAGAAAATCTGTATAAGGGAGCTCATAGTGCTGCCTTTGCAGGGATATTACACACTCATCTTTTTCTGCTACAAACCAATAATATAGTGAGAACAGAATAATATCTCATCCATACTTACCCATAACATCTCCCCCAAACCACAAAACCCCCAAATCCACAACAAATGGGTTACCCTCAGTTGCTGTGTGCTGAAAGATATTTGGTATGAAAGATTTATCATTCAAACACAGCAAGAACTGGTAAGAATTGGGGAAAGAACAGAGATTCTTCCTCAGAGGATGGAATTGATATAAGGGAGCCTGAACAAAATCACAATCTACTGTTTTCTTACAGTGTTCTCTTCATTCCTTCTTCCTAAGTCCATAACTTTGCAGCCTGCTTTCTTAAAAACCCACAACATTTAAACATATCTTTTTAATAAGAAATGACATAACTATTTAATATTTCACAAGTTTTCTATTATGGACACTGATCTGGACAACAGTGATTGTAAATTCTGATAAACCCACTTTTACGCAGTTATCTGGATTTAAGAGATGTCTGCCAAAACAGATCTTTTTCTGAGAAGTGAAACATACCTTGCACTGTAACTATATTTGAATATCATGCAACATTAAGTTATATATAGCATGAAAATAGATATGCTGCTTCTGAAAATGGATTCTCTTCACAAACAGCACCACCAATTTGATGAGACATCCAGGCCTTTACTTAAAATTTCCATCATATCAAATTTCTGCAGCCCTACTGCAGAAGATTTTGCTCCCTGTGTATGGACACACTGGTTTACTTCTATCTCCCTGTAATTTTCTAGTGTTCAGGATTATGTTCAACCTTTAAATAATGACCATTAAGAATGTTTATAGTCTTTCACACTAAGGAACTGGAAAATCTTTCAATACGGCTTCTAAAATTAATGAATTATAATAGCCATATTATAGTTTTTCCTTGAGTAGCTCTCCTGGCTCTCCAGCATCTTGTGCTGTGCTTACTCTAGGACAGCCAACCTTGACACAATTCCTTAGAACAATTCATATTGGCCATGGTCTACTGTCTTTCCCAAAAGGCCTCTGGATGAGAACACAAACTTAAGAAAAGTGCAGTAGGAAATAATGTTTTTCCTAGACCTGTGGTGAAGCAGAGCTGCACATTAAATCCTGTGAAGGGGATGAGTGAGCGCACGGTCCTGACAGAGGGTGAGCAGAAGTCCATGTCAAACCCCATCAGATTTTTGATGCCTGACAAAAACCAGCCAAACCCTCCTTCTCAGTCCCGTTAGAATCATCCACTCTAGTGCAGCACTCAACACATTAAGTGTCTGCTGCATTAGGACTCTGCCAAATTGTTGCATATGTCAATAATATTAAGGTAATTTAGAATGCAATGACTTGTCTTGCCTACAAATTGTGTTTGTTCTGCCTTCAAAGCTGAGAACCAAGTCATCTTCTTAAGTAATTGGCAGACAGCTTGGAAATCAAATTATTAGAAAAAATGTTTTTATCTTGTTTTAGGGAGAGAGGTATCTTGAAGCATCAGGGAGGAGGAAATTGATTAACCACAAATCTAAGCAAGTCATGGCTCTTACCTCTCTTTTCTCTTTCCTTCTTCATTCCCTAGGCTAAACAGAAAGCTATTCACATATAGCATTATATACTCAAGGGAAAAAAAAGTTGGTTTGGGAGAGTAGTAGAAACAATATGATTGACTTCAGATTATGTCTGGACTTTTGCTTTGAGTCTGGAAATCTTGTTATTGGTTATACTTTGTTACACATCCTGCTCTACATTCACTGCAAGTTTAGATCATGAGAATACCACTCAAGTAGGCAAAGGCATATTTATCTAGTGAAGTGAAAGCAAACTACTGAAGGATTGCTCAGTATTGAACAGATTTTTGCAAAGTGCCTGGAACTTTTTTTTTCCAATCAAAATTAACAAGTTTCACTGCAATCACAGGATAAACATTCACGTAAACAGAGGTGTTTATATTTATCAAAACAACTCAATATGGGAAAATGAAAATGTATTTTTATTAGGAGAACCAATCAGAATGTTGTTCCAGAAATCAGGTTTTGCTGTACAGTATGTACATTCTTTTACATTAAGAAGGTTATGTCGCCCCTAAGCAGAATTAGAGAGACTGTTCTTTAGCTTCAGTGTCCTTGAGTGCAGCTGCACTTTGCAAAGCCTGTGTAGCCACTGTGCACAGAGAGTTTAGGGTCTGACCAACACAGAAAACAGAATTGCACAGAGGATGTAGTGAGGTCTGCAGATTTGATATGAAAAGCATAAGAATTCAGCTTTGCTCTTTAAACCCAAATAGGAAACCACTTAGCTCATAAGCAAAGTCCACTTCAAAAGGTAATGGAAATGATGCATTTGGATGGATCAAGTCAGATGTGTGATCAACTTTCAGAGCATAGCATGCAAGAAATCATTAGTTTGCATAACTTTACTAAAATAAAATCAAAATGATTGACTAAATAATAAAACTCTGCCATTTAGGAACAAAAATCATTAATATATTAACATACAAGAGTTTAGATCAAACTGCCTTTTCACACAAGCTGTAAGTATATCAGACCAAATTAATGCTCAACAGCTCTTAGTTACTTCATAAGAAGCAGAAGTTTCCAACTTGTGTCTTACTACATAAAGTACAAAGCAAATTTTTTTCAATTCTATGATTTTCAATCATTAACTTACAGGTATGTAAAACTGCTAGATATATGAAAAATATTTTTTGCTTCTCTCATGAGACTGAAATTATTTCTTCTAAGTTAAGGCCAAAGCAAATGCGTTCTGGAAATCATAAAGTAACTTCAGATAAATGGTAGTTTAAGAAACTAAATTCAACTAAATTTAAGAAAGCCAAAATAGGTATGTGCGTACTTTGCACTATCAGGTAAGAAAAATTTCAGACTGTCTGTATGGATTTACACAAAACTAATGCTGTTATGTTGGTGTGTACATACTTAAAATAGTGGGCCTTTCTATTGTATTTCCAAAGAGATTCCATATTGCACTCTCACCTTTTTGCATCTGACACATGACTTTCTATTCTCTACGCTTGAGTTTTATGTTTTCCCTTTTCTTTAAATTTACTTTTTAACTGCAGTAAGGATGTGGCTACAGTGCACTTCAGTCTGAACAAATGGAAAGCTAAGTCTAGCCCAAGAATATTAAATTTCATTTAAACTTCCTAAGTACTAAGCTGAAATGGAAAGAATAATAGCTTGTAGCCACTGGTGTAACCAGAAAAAGTGCAAAGCCAGAGCTCAGCTAATTAACAGCTAACAGCCCATAAAATGGAAACATACAACTGAACTGGAGTTTCCCTAAAACAACATGAATAAATAAGTGGCTAGAAAACTGCTGAAGCTGTGTCTGGTGTAGACTGGCTTCAGTTAAAACTGAATGGAAATGACTCTTAATGAAATATGAGCATCACCAGGCTCTTTCAACCTATTTTCTCCTGTGTAATAATGGCTTTTCATTTCAAACTCATTTTGTTTGAACGATCTTGTCACACCTACTGGAAGTAAATCAAATACTTTCAGCACTCGCTGAAAGAAGCCCATGCAAACTCTTCATATTCTGACATTGTTCCACAGATGAGAAAGTATTCACTGTGGTTAAGCCTCTGAAGTGATTTGAACTTTTGAATCATTCCTGTCTGACGGGAGTGGACCCTATTATCTTCTAGCAGAATGAAATTTGGTTGATACTGTGTTATGCCATGGCTTTTCACAGCTACAACTCCACGTGGAAACTATGTTTTAGAAAAGTACTCACAGAATTGTAACTAACTTGGCCACATTCTCTGATTAGATGGGAGTTGTTAAAGCCAAAGTAAATGCTAGCTCAGGGTTCAATCAATCAATCAAAGCTTCTCTTAGTTACAATGCCTGCTACTCAGTCTTCCTCTAACACAATGTTTGGGTCAACAAAATCTTTATTACTCTTGCTTTCAGTGTAAGTGCATGTAGGCCAGCTTTTTTTTTTTTTATTTCTTCATTCTTCTTCAATTTCCAACTCATTGCTATGCAGCTGGAATTTTCTAACAAAATGGCTTAACCAGAAATCTTAGGAAAAGTATAAATGAGAACTACAAATTGATAGACTGCGAAGAATATATACTACTTTTTAATGAATTTCAGATTATATGAAATGTACTGTATCTTACCCTATAAGGGAAATTATATGAAAATATAAATTAGAGCCTTCAATTAAGACAGTCTGAGTAATGACTAAGTACATATGTACACTATGAAACTACTTGTGCTGTACAAGTCTGCTGAACTGGGAAGACACATTAAAATTGAATACAAATGTTGAAGATTTAATTCTAATTTTGATCATGCCTTTAGATGTTTAAGGGTTTCATTATATTCCTGTAGACATAAACTTAATTGGTGATGTGACTGCAGTAAACCTGTAAGTAAAAATATGCTCTATTAAGCAGCATAAATCAAGAAAACAAATAGAGGTTTCTGCTGAGCTTAAAAACAGAGGTCCTCCACTGCCCATGTATTTTCACTGGATTCCAGAAACTTGCTTGAGATTTCAAATCTGAAACATGACTATATTAAAGTTCTAAATGTCCAGTTTTCTTGTGGCACTCGGTGTCTTCATACCTGTTTTATATTAAAACTCACTAGATTTCCTTTAGGTTAGGAATCTGTCTCTGGATAAAGAAGAAGAAGCAAGAGAACAGAGAGTTACTCTAAAGTGAGTTTTAAAATTTAAGAGAAAGCATTAACTCACAAGTAACAGTGCAGGTTACAGACCCTTTCTGAATTCCTTCTCTAGTAATATTTTTAGCTTCCATTGGTTTAATATGTAGCTTCAAAAAAAGCCCACATAACCAAACCAATCCAGCTGTTGCCTCTTTATTTATTTAGCAAATTAGGATATTGATTTTGTATCAAAATTATTTCTTATGAAGATCTCTGTTCCAATTCTTTAAAACCAGTTCTGCTTGTGTCTCCTGATAAAATCCAAGTACAGGTTACTAATACAATCCTGAAACACTTTTAGTAACTTCAGCTTGTATCTGTCTCATGAAGCAGATGACTGATGACCCAGTATTTGTTACTCTGCTCAGGTGTGTGTTTCAATTGTTTCATTAGAAGGTGGCAATGGCTGCAAAGAAATTTTTAATTTTGATGTGTGTTGCATGCTCAAACATCTGACTTTGTGGCATGCAACAAAATGCCCATGAGGTGAGGCTCACTTACTTTCAGCAATCTTTGGCCCTTGATATAAAACTCAAATACAAGAAACAAATTAGTGTCTTCAGAAATTAAAAGTCAGGGTCATAAGCTGGAGACTTTGTTAAAAAATGGGCCACTCAGTTTGAACATTTAGTGTGACCTTACCTGTTTTAGGCAAATTACATTTCAGGTGATGGGATGTGTAAGAGTGGAATTCAGTAAGATGGGCTTTGACTCAGTAAAACAGTACATTAACTTGAAAATTATCAATCCAAGAACTATACTAAAGATAGTGAAAAGATGTTCCATTTTTTCTTCCACAAAATAGAGACTAAGCATTTGATTCCTCTGATGAAGGCAACAGAAAATTTACTAATTTAGTTTGAAAGATCCTCAAAACAATCAAAACAATTTCTATTCCCTAACAGCATAAAATTTTTGACTGAAACACAGCTGATTTTCAATAGAAAGGCACACACATTAATTCAACCAGAAGTATGCAAGACAGAATATCCTTCAATGTTCAGTTCTAAGATACCATGAGCTAGAAAACTTTCCTTTTGCTGCTCTTAAAACCCCTGTTTTTCTTATTGTTACACACCTGAATGTACTTGCCTTTAGAAAGTCTTAAATTTAAGTAAGTCTGTAGTACAAACATTGAAGACAAGTAGGGGAAGGAAGTAGGTTTGCATAACTAGTAAGATGTTGTATCATCTTACACCAGCTGTAATGTCTTCTAGCTGTAAGACATTTGTTTGGGGTTTTTTTGTTTCTTGAGATTTTGTTCGTTGTGTTGTTTCATTTTTTTTCTTTAATCAAAACTCTACTCCTGGATTTAGACAAAAGTAATTTATTGCCTGAAAGCTTTCACAGTGATTTGTATTTCACAAGATGAACAGACAGTTTCATGAAGAAAAACAAAGTTGTGGGAAAAAAATAAAAGCAGTAATTTTTGTGCTAGAAACAAAACAGCACTCCCTAGTGCCTTGCAATGCAAATGTGCTTTCTTCAGGACACTCTGGCAAGAACTTTGGATGCAATCCCTGGGCTCAACTTGTGCTTCTGTCACCTTTCCTGTGCAGCACTTTGATCTGTCTGCAGAAGAACACAGGGTCTTCTGGCAGATGTTAGTTCCACAGATGTGAGCATAACATCTTCCTTGAAGGCTGCTGAACCCATGGCAGCAGAAGGCATCACATTGAGAGTTATTCATGAATACAGACTCTGCCTCCAACGCTCAACAGAAAAAACAGTGACTTGAGCCATTCTCTCCATGTCCTGTGACACTGAAGAATTTTAAGCTGTGAGCTTTGTTTATGCAGGAAAAAGACTCATGTAACAGATACCTGAACCTTCTTGCCTCTCATTACAGGACTTTAAAGCTTGCACTTTGAAACTGCATAATTCTAATCAACAGTATGCAGCATAACATATGGCTTAACTATGGTAAAAGGCTGAGCTAGTAAAAGAGCTGGCTGATTAAATGTGAAGCAGAACAGTCTTAAATATCATTGAGTTATGTTCAACAACTGTTCTAATGAAAGCTAGAGAGAAAAAACTCGTGGCTTTGGTTTTTATTTATTTCCCTCTACGATCTTCAAGTTCACACAAAACATCACTGTTCATTTAACCACAGTGTTGCATAGGGCTAAAACCTTTGTTCTAAGGTTTTAACATTTAAACCGTCTAGAATTACATCTGCAGATGATTGCTTGTGCAACATCCCCATCTTAAAGAGTTCTGGCCAATCAAACACTGCCATCTTTGATAAGAGTTTAACAAGCTTTACTGGCATCTAGTTCTTTCCAGGATGATAAAAATAAAAATCTGGCTCAATGTATTTTTAAAATTGGGAAACTAGAAGTGCTCTAGACTTTTTAAAATCTCTTAAATACTTAGTGTGATTTTCATTTATCCCCAGACTTTCGCAAGAGCTTTTCATTTATCCCCAGTCTTTCACAAAAGTTCTTTTTCCATATTTTTTTCTGGTTTTTTTTGTTTTGTATTAGCATCACAGACTGCTGTGTTAGAATAAATTTGCTAGAAGTCTCTATTAAGAGAAGTTAGCAACAAAAAATTAAAAATGAGATTGTATCTCAAATACTTGTAACATTTAGTTACCATCACAATAGGAAAGCATCTCTCAGTAATGTGCAATATTCAACTACAGCTGAAGGAAGTACTATTTTTTAACCCCGCAGGGAAGCTTGAAAGTGGCTGAATTTATTTTCTGTTTTTCGTTAATTCACAGGAAGCAGCAATACATTTTAAAAATGTTTATTCAGCTTCAGGTATCTCTTCTAGAGATACCTGTGGTATATTTGATGCACATCTTCCCTCATTACTTCAAACACACTTAAACTTTGAGGTAATTTAGGACAACACATAAGAGCACTTACAAAAAATAAAAGCAAGAGATCAGTATTAAAAAAATTTAGGCAGGATAAATAGAAAAATATTCCATGTTCCTTTCACTACAAATAGTTTCAGCATAATACACTTCAAAAAGCAAAATAATCAAGCCACAAAGTCCAAGTGAATTTTTAAAGCAAACCTGACTTAAGCACGCATTACACCTGTGCTAGCATTTCATGGATTGGGCCCACAGAAATAGAGAAGACAAAGCATTCCTGAAGGCGGATTGCCTCAGTGCAATTTGGACCTCACTTAGAGGGAGAAAGGAAGGAAGGGAGAAAATTTTACCAAAATTAAAAATCAAACCTAGTCATGCTGTCTCCATGAGAGAAACAATGGTCCCTCTACAATGGTCCCTCCCTACAGCAGCATCTCCATTTATGCCTGCCAGCCAGTACTGACTGTCAGTATTAGCTGCATGAAGGAACCCAGGGAGATTTGGGGAAATGTTAGCAATGGTGTCCTGCTGTCCCACAGGAACTTTTAGTATTCCAGAGAAAAAAGGCACTTGCTGGGAAGGCCTGAGATGGAACCTGTGAGTTTAGAAGATGGTCCTCTGCCCATTCAGTGATAAAAGTGCGCCACACTTCCAGAATTCCAAAAAGGAACAGATTTAAAATGTGACATCTTCTGGCTACATGAAGATTATTCCTTTGCAAAGCATAATTTCACCCTCTCATTTATATGTTATACTGAGATACTCTAAGTGAGATATTTTTACAGTTGTGAAGATACGTTTTGAAAATGACATAGACAATGCAAGTTACAATTTTTCATATTGAGTTAAAAAAGCTAATCAGAGTCTTCATCATCAAGGTATTCCTCTGCATTGCTCAATGTTCTGACTGTACCTGGAAAGAAACAAAATTTTATGACTATTAAAAATAGCAGGCACAGAGGTAACAAGACTGCCATAATTCACAGAAGTGACAACCATGTTACCCTAGATTTCTGGAACAAGAAAAATGAGTAAGCTTAAAACTAACCTGCTAAGCCGTTTTGAGAAAATAAATCTACATGAAAAGCATCATGTTTCTCTTTTTTAGGAGGAGAAGCAGCAAAGGGAGAATGGGAAGAAAAGAAATTGCACAGCCCTGTGCTCAAGGGGCCATACTTCAAGAAAGTACAAATTACATTTCTTTTGTACATTTCTTCTGTTCCCTTGTTTAGCAGCCCAACTAACACAACCTTTTTGCATTTCTAAGACAAGATTTTAATAATTTTAGTTTTTTAGAATGTACTTCAGCAATTAGCATGTGAATGTCTGTCTGTACATGTAAAACATAAATCTGTACATTGAAGTGGAGTCAAAGTAAGCTTCCTCAAATAAAACAGTTTAAGAGATGGACTATGATAGAAGCCTTATGTAAATAGGAACAAGGGAGAGAAGACTGCTGATATAGCACTGAATCTCTGAAAAAGAACAATGCTTCACTTCCAGACACTGGAAATACTTAAATGTAGACTCAAGAGAAAGAAAAATTAAATTAGTGAAAATAACCAAGAAAACACACAGTGGAAGAAAAGTCTACAGATCAGTGGTGTCAGAGATATTATAGAAGGCCAACAGAAGACAGAAAAACTAAAAGGATGCTAAAACTGAAACGGCAGTTAGACTGAGATATCAGTTGTTATATGAAAGCAAGCAAAAAAAGCCAAGGTGTGAAATTACCTAGACTGTGATAGATGAAGAAGAAAACTCAGTCAGTCATGGAAACAAAATTAATTTAAAGAGAGTGAAGAAGTAGATTAGTTACTTAGTGTCAGAAAATAAAACATTTGTATAATTTTGGGACATCAAAACAGAGAACACATCTGCACCAGTTGACATGCAATAATGCAAAGATGAATGAAGTGCTCCTAACAAGGATTAACTAACTTTAGGAAAAAAAATTATATATTATATATATGTATGTATGTATGTATGTATGTATATACATGTATTTATACACACACACAACCACACACACACACACACACACACACACAGGAGGACACACTGTCTGTGCTTTCTTAAGAACCAAGATTGGGAGAAATAATTGCCCTTTTTTTGGGAAATCCTGATTTTACCTCTACCAAGGAGCAGGCCAGTATTTTTGCTGCAACAGCTCTTCTTGGCCTTCTCAAGTTGCAGTAAGCTATTCCTCCATTTAATTACCATAACCTCTAAGCTCCTACAGGACAGCATTCCCTCTGTTCTCACTAGTCCTGTGATGATGCAACTGCTATACAGCATATCCCACCAAAACCAACTGTAACCCTGCCTGAGCTATTAAGTAATTTCTTGTTTCACTTGGATTTTCCATCCTAATATCAGCCTCCTGAAAGCTACAGGCAATAGTTGTTACACAATACTGAACAATTCAGTCTTTGTTCAGCTTTTTAAAATAGCCTCTTTATCTCTTTCAAACATGGACTCCATGCTATTAGGAAAAATGAACACAGTGGGAGGCAATGATACTATTTTGATAAAGACCAGAAAGCATTCTTTCTTTATTTCTCTATTAGACAGTCACTCAGAGACACAAAGAAGTAAGAAAGTAAAAAAATTAACAGTAAGGAAAAGAGGATGCTGGTGCTTGTTTGGTTTAAGTTTGGTGGAACAGACCCACATACGGGGGAAGACAGCACATTGTTTTATTCTTGTATCCTGTCCCTCGTGGTATGCTACTTTTAAAATAGCTTCCATCCTTGCTTTCGTTCTGTCTGAAGGGGCTGTCTTCTACTCCATTCTCTTCCCTTACCATTTTCACACCTCCTCAACTCTTTTGCTGACACAAAGTGGCATTTTATGTGGAGTCAGCAGCACGGCATGGGATAAACCATGTTCATATAGCTCTAGACTAACCCTCTCAAGCAAGACCTTTCAAACACTACTCCCAAATGGTTTTTATGGCTATCAGTTTACTTGTATTTGATTTAAAATACTAAGTGCCATCCAAAAGTAAAATTATCAGAAAAACAAAATCAGAAATACCTGCACTCTGTTTCTTCTTAAGCAAGGAAGCACAAGCTGCATTTGTTGCCATATCTAAAGCCAGTTTCTTCTCATTGTTTTTCAGATCTGTCCTTGCACCTTCATGGAGAAAATTTGCAAAATTAATCACTATCCCAGTTATTTCTCAAGCAATGTCATTATGACATGAATTTTACTAATGTGGGTAGAACAGTAGTGGACAAGGGAATCTGACCTACTGACTGCTCTGAAGCAGACGAAAAGCTACAGATGCTCTTGCATAAGCTACAGTTGATTAGGGAACTTGCTGGCTGCTCTTCCTTTTTAAGAAGCAGATGCCATTGCTGTTCTGGGGTTTAAGTGACTAATTTTGTCTGTAAAGCAGAATGAAATTGTCTTGAGCAGGTGAGATGTCTACCTTTCAAACAACTGCCAAGACTTTTCCTGCAAGTCGGGCAGGTGAGCTGGTGTCGTGTACCTCAGTTACATGGAAACACTTAAAAAATACAAATTCAAAAACAGTCAGGAATCTAGTCTGCACACAGATTGTTGAAACCTTGGCAAAGATCTTTACCCTTTTCCAGCAGCATCTCTACAATATCTGCATAACCCTTCCATGCAGCAGCATGCAAAGCTGTGTCTCCCAATTTGTTCTGTGGAGTTAGAGGAAAAAGCAACAGGATTAAAATGCAGCTAAAAACCTTTCAGCTTCTACCAAGGGTAAGTAGTACTACACCTCTGCTTTAACGGTCTATTGGTTTAACCTACCTGTTGGTTTAACTCTAGGTTTGCCTGGGTAAGCAGGACATCTACTACATCTGCAGAAAACAGGGAGAGATAAGAGAAGAATTTAGAGAAAATTAATTATGATTTTTTTTCTATTATTGCAATTAAGATTCAATGGATGACCAATCAAATCAGCTCATGAAAATCTGTAAGTCAGACTGCATTGGGCAAACAACCATTAGTCACAAAAAAAATGCTTCTGCGTGAAATACCCAAAATAATACCACAATTCTTTTTGATCTGTCCTTCTTCCACTCTGCCTCTAAGTTACACTAATTAGCACGCCTACTTCAACAGCAACAACAAACCACACAGCATTTGATGGAGCTGAACTTCCCTCCTAGACTGATTTTTATTAAAGAACAGAATTACATTGAAAAACCCCCAGCTTTATTATTTAGCACTGCAATTTTATCCATTTATCAGCCTAACAAGCACATTGAGAAAAACAGAGAACAATAATTTCTAATTAAATCTCTGATACCTTTATGGCCTCCGTGGCATGCCCAATACAGAGCTGTGTTTCCAGCTTTGTCTAAGCCATTGACACCAACTCGATTATCCAAACACTCTCTCAACCAGCTCAGGTTGCCTGAAAGACAGAATCAGCTCTGATTATCTTTTTTTCTTTGAAAAGTTAAAAGAACAACTAAAGGTAAATAGTTCTTTCTGAATGGTGTCAGTCCTCCCACGAACTTATAAAGAGAGGAAGCACTTAGCAGGAACATTTATAATTCATTGATTATAACCAGTCATACCAAAGTCATATCAAGTTATACCGATTATATTTTCTTCCATTCCCAGAATACCTTTATATCCCTATGCAGTTAAATGGATGATACCTTTTCTATGTATAGACAGAGTGGCAATTCTACCAGGCAGTAACTCACCTTCTCAAAGCTGTAAACATACCAGATAACTGTAAGACAACCAAAACAGGCAGAACTTCTTAATTCTAAACATATTATTTGCAGAAAACAAGCAAATCATCCTTTAGCATCACACAACTAAAATACCAAATGTACCTCGTTTGGCAGCTTCATGCAGTGGATTATCAATGGACTCTGCTTGCTCTGCCACTGAAATGAAAGAGTAAATTCTAACTACTTCTGAAACATGTACTTGACACCTGTGTGGAAACAAAACATATTTGATTCTAAAACGAAAAGAGATTTGTGAGTGACAGATTAGTGAGATGCACTTTAATTTCCAGTATGGAAAACTTATTCAGAGAAAGGCTTGTGAAAACTTCAAACAGCATCACATTGCACAATTTGTCCAGATCAGAAGATGTCTTCCTAGTACTCTTCGTTCTTAAGGTCTGAAAAAGTTTCCGTTCTGCTTAGATGTGGAATTTTTGCAAATGCGCATACAGCAACTCCGCCCATCCTACCCTGGTCTAAAATTGAAGCTTTACAAATAATCTCAGCGGGAAGATGAATGAAAAGGTTGTTTGGTTTAATTTAAATTTAACACACTACAATATTCAAAAGAAATTTGAATGCAGATGTGTAGCATGTATAAACTAGTCTTCCCGCATATTAACAGTGCATGAGCTCTGACCCCTGGCAGACGGCAAGAGTAGAGTCAGTTTGGAAGTCACAAACTGAAGTGAAACTTGATATAGTCTCAATGAGTACACCACAGATTTCTATCAATGTATTTCTACTAACTACAGGTCAGGGAAACACAGCATTGTTACCATAACGTCTCCTTCTGAAGAGGGGACATGAAGCAACCTCAGTCATATTGACAGCTGTGATGCAATCTGCCATGAGACACTGCTACTCTGCCTACAATTCCTGGCAGGACTTGGAGGAATTGTGCTGTGTTGTCTGTACTCATGGCTTTTAAAAGTGATTTTAGTTCAATCTGAAAAGGCAGTTTCTATTCAGTTCAAACACATATGGGATATTTTACATGGTGCAATCTCCAAGAAACCAATGTTTTCTGTGGCGGAATATACTCAATAAAACACAACAAAAGGCAAACAAAACCCCATCCTTCAGATCCAAATGCTCTTCCTCTCAAAACTAGAGAGCATGTCAGTATCTGTTAAGTGCACAACCAGAAAAATGAACACTCAGTACACTCAAGCTGTCCCTAGGTTAGAAAAACACGAGGCAGCTTGTCCACTGCTGATGTACAGGAGTAAATGATATTGAAGATGGATGTATTATGAAATACATGGTGGAGTACTGTTGAGTACCAATACTGTGATATGTTTTTGAAATGACCTTTTTATTTAGCAATTTCTTTTGATTGTGAAGAATATTACAAAATAACAATATTCTAAATATTCTACTTTACCATAGTTGCTTGGAATTAGTCCAGTTCTCCCCTTGCAAGTTCCTTTCCACCAATTTGTATCACTCTGAAAGAAAAGGGAAAATATTTTAGATGGGACAGCTTGCATTTTAGAAGTACTCAGTTTGAGTGGGATGTCTTAGACTCACCATGTCTGAGATGTAAATGATATCTCCTTCTTCAAAGTACAGTTCATCTGGCTTCAGAAAAAAAAGTAAACAAATATATCTGAATGTATGTATGCAGGAAAAACAAATACTTGAATAAGTGAGACTACATTCACCTCTTCATTCAAAAGAATGGTAACTCAAATTCTCTATCACCTAGACAACAGCCGGACAGTCCATAGTTTGACTTGCCTACAGCTAACTTTCTGGATGAGTAACTTTCCTAACAACACAGAAAGAGCGTTCCCAAAAAAGTGCTGTGCAAAGGATGCAGTGAAATATATCTTATGTTTGTTAACTTCATCCCTTTTGGTTGGTCTCAGTTCACCAGCTCTTAGTTCTCAACTATCATTGCTGTCTTCAGAAGAAAAAACAAATTATTTAAGATTTCTGATCTTTGATTGTAGGTAACTGATACTAAAAGAAAGCATGCTGCTTTTAAACAGAGCTGTTCTTAAAAGAGACTGATGATTAATCAGACAGTTTTATTCACATTAAGAATGACTGTCCATAAACAGTCATTAAACAGGCTTTATTAAAACAGGCTTTATTAAAAATTTATTACAGTAAGTCTAATATGTCACTAATAGCAGAAATGAAGAAATATTATAGACAAGGTTAAAAGTAAGATTCTCAAACCACTGAAGTCTAGGCATACGTACCGTTCGAGGCTCAAATGTATACAGGGCTCTGAATACTTTAACCTGCCCTAAAAACAAAACAGAACAAAACAAATCGAATTTAAAAAAAAAATCAGTACAAATATAATGCCTTTAAATGCAGCCTTTAAATCCAAAATCATTCCTTTCATTCAAGCTTAATGCTGGTTGCTAAATGAATTTGTGCTATCCCTCTATCAAAGAAAATCATGATGAAAAGACTTAGCAGCCTGAAAAAACTCAGCAGCATGGGTTATGAAGGAAACTGGCTACCTGATCAGTTCCATGTAAGAAGCCTCTTCTGCACACCTAACATGGTCTTTAATAGCTCACTGTGCAACAGAAGGGCTGTCATTGACTTCTGAGGAAAAGAGTAATTTCACTCATATATACCCTCACACACTCATACATGCTGTATCCTTTTATTGCTAACATAAAATCTGTCAAATGATAAAGAATTAAGGAAAGTAGAAAGAAACAAACCAATGACCAATGTCATGACCAACATGTTCTTATACTTACCTGCAGTCATTATTAGGGAAGTAATGCAGTAGCACAGTACTCATTAAAGAAAAATGACAAATGGTCACAAATTCCTATTAATTGTACAATTGATGTCCTTTCTATTCAGATGCTTAAAATAACATATAGGGTTTGCAATTCCACTAAGAGGCTAACAGTTGTTTTAATAAGGTAGTTTGAAAGAGACTGGCACCAACACTGAGGCCAAGAAAAAATAACCTCAATGCAGAGAGGTACAAATTCAATTGCATAAACTGCAAAAGATGTTTCCCTACAAACTTATTTTAAAAATTCAAAAGGCACATTTCAAGAGCATGAACAGAAAGTACAAATACAGACGAAACATTTATGTTATATAATTTAATTAGCTGAGCTGCTGGAATCCATTGGACTCAACAGAGGAATATATTATGCAGACTGTTCTTTATTGTTTACTTTTAAGAATCTGAAGTCTTAAACATATAGGTTTATTTGCTTTTAAATGTTTTAAGCTTGCAAGTGTAGGTTACACACGGGTTCTTACACTATACATGTTTATACATATTAACTTGAGACTGAAGTGGTGTTCGATCCATCAGGACAATGTGTTACTTAGGTTCTGCTAGGTCCAGGCTATTCTGTCTACTCAGAGAAACTGATGAACTTACTACCAAAGGCTATACTGTACAATAAAGTGTACACACCAACGTTTTGTGTAGTTTGTTAAATGGAGCTAAGTGAGTAAAGACAAAGTAGATCTCAAGAATAAGCCTTTACCTTTCTTAGTAAGAACCACAATCTCTAGAATTTTTTTGTCTGTTTTGTTTTACCAGATGTAGTCGTTATTATACCAGTATCTAAAAATACTACCCACAAAAGCAATCATTTTAGAAAGTTAACTTAAGGGCTTTAGAAATTACATTCTGGAGGTGAATATGCTGAACACCTTGAGAAAGGAGGCTGGTATCCAACTGCAATTTTGCATCATCCCTTGGGGTGGCTCTTAAATTATATTTTCAAATGCCTCTGGATATTCCCTAGCAACAGCAATCCCAAGGCATACTTGCTAAGGCATAACTACTAAGCAAAACTTTTCTTTAGTCCTCTATTCTCAGGCTTTTTTGTGACTAAGTGTATGTAAAACTACAAACATAAAATGAATCTGTGTAAAAATACATTGCTCAGTGCACATAGATATTGTACGTATCTTTTTTCCAATATGTAATTGCTCCTCCCAGTTCTTAATTTTTAATAACATGACAGAACTTCAATTCGGCTTTATTCATTGGTTCTCTCTCACACAGCAGCCATTTCCTAGACATAAAAGATCCAACACTTCTCAAACCTTTGTCCCAGAAATGAAATACTTGCAACTGCAGCAATTGCTAAAAAGAATGAAACTGGAGTTATGTTTACTACCTATAGAGCTTCGGCATGACACATGTGAACTGCAGCTGTGGAGATGTCAAGCAACAACAATGAAAAATAAAGGAAGAAAAAATAAGAAAATAAAAAAGAACAAGAGATGACAAAACTGGGGGGAAGACAGGAGTACTAACCCATCTCCTTGGATTTTTCACACAGAAGACACAAAAACACAAGACAGAACTGCAAACTAACAAGTATGGAGACTACAACTATCATCCACCAATTTTCAGTGTTTAATATAAGTAAGAGGAGGAAATGGACAACAAAAGGGAAGAATAAGAAATACTAAAAGGGGAAGTGAGAAGACGGCAGAAGACAGAAAAAAGGAGGAAATATGCATTTGTGTGTTGCATGTGTCTTTCACACTAAAGTACTGCATGTGTGCCAAGAGATTTTCTAAAGCTATCACACATGTAGAGAAAAAGAAGACTGAAATAATGATGCTGATTACAGTACGGCTGACACATTGTTTAAACAAAAGGCAATTCATTGTTCGTTTATTTGTGGTTCTTTTTTTTAATTCTATAAACCTGAAACAGGAAGTTACTTCCACAAATGTCCAACTGTGGTGTCACAGACAGACCAACACATGCTATAACATTTTCCTGCAATGAAATACAAAGTACAGATCTGCATCTATAAAACTACAGGTATGGTTAACATTAATTTCATAGTACTTTATATTGAAGTTATCACTACTTATTACTGGCATTAATCTTTGAAAAATTTCTTGTTAAAGAGACATTAAGCCCGTTTAGTTTGCTTCATGTAAGAGCTAAGAACAAGGGGACTTTAGCATTTGTAATAGATTTTTTTTGTACCAAATTCTTATGCAAAAATTAACTCTAGAAGATTAAAATAATAAAATGTTAGCATGCAAAGGGCCCATTAGACTTGAATCCCACTTTCTGCAAGCAGACAGAAATTGTATTTTATTAGGCACATGGGTATCCGTAATCATTGGAAGTACTTTTATCTAGCAATACCCATCTCCAGGCATGCAGACAAACTTGGAGCTTGCATTGGCAATAATTTTTGCTTTGGAATACTTAAAAAGTTAGAAAGCACCTGAGGTCTTCCTCTGCTCGGACTTACTACCGTTTCTCTAGTACAAACCATGTCTCAGGATTCCTGTAGGACAGTGAACCAGTAATCATCACTGATTTGAACTATCAAAGTTGACTGACTGCACTTCCCCACCACATACTTTTAATGGACAAAGTAACTAGAACACAGAATACATACATATTTCTCTAAGATTTCAAGACCCCAGGCACACATAAATTACTTTATTCTCAGCATGATTAATGAGAAGAATATCCCTTTTAAAAGTAAAGTACATGGAGGAACAGGGCAGTGATACAGCCCACAACAAATCTTTTTCTAAGCACAGGGACAGATTTAAAGGGTTCTTCTTTTCACCCTGTTATGCCCTGGTCTGTTCAGTGGGCTTAGGAGAAGGTTGCTTGAGTAGTTTAGTGCATTGTGCACATGACAGCTGCCCCTCAAGTCATCGTCCTTGAGCTGCTTATACCACACCAGAAAAGATGACTATCTTCAGGCTTAGTGAGAACATCCGACACCTTCCCCAGGGAGGGGGGTTTTCACATGTGAACCAGCTGAGTAACGGAAAACATGAAAAAACACTTCTTACAGGCCTTGCCCCTTCTCTGGCTCAAGCCCCAGCTTCTTGCTAAACACAGGTTGATTTGTTGTGGTCATCCTCTGGTATTCACGCCCTCTCCACCTGGGCTATTATTTTCCACTCCATCAGCAAAGCACACCCTACTTTTGCAAATTTGAGACATTAACCAGTAATATTCCAGTCTCACAAATCCCAAACTTTAGTTGTAAGACTGTCTTCTCCTTTCTTATGGAATTTGCATTAAATATCTGCAGAACAACTATTTGACAAGTAAAAAAGTAACTTATACATACTAAATAGATACAAATACTCTTAGCATACAAACCTCCCAAGTCACAACCTGCCAAATCCTCCCTCAGCGATGTGCTACAGTAAAGGAGTCAAACTAACTATTCTGTCCAACTAGCAACATAAAACTAAAGTCAGCTTTTAATTTGTTTTGAATAACTTACCTATAATCTTCTCCAGCTTTTTTGAGGAAGGGAAGCATGCAACTCATAATTCTAAGATGATCCTTTCCCCACTTAGTGCATAAAGGCAATGAAACTGAGAAACTAAATAGTAAAGACACCTTAAAAATGCAGCTCCTGATAGGTACTGAGGAGAGGTAACTGCTGTGCTTCATAATGCTGCATAATAAAAAGACCTCACAAAACCAAAACACCATTTTCTAAAAAGACTGTAGGATTTCTGTTTCCTTCTTACAACTCTGAAGTTTATTTTTAATCAATTGCAGATCATTAACAGACTTCCAAAGAAGTGCTAAGTAAGGAGCACAGCAACAAGGAGTTACTGTTTCTCTCACAGTGACTTTTTTTCCGCACTTCCGTTCTTTTACTCTAGCTTCTCTAAACCGCCACAGACGTTAGCATTAAAATCCGCTCTACCACCAAAACATTCTCCACTTTCTCTTATTTGCTTTAAACCCTCCTAACGGAAGGCTGAAAAAGAAAAAAATCCAAAAACCCGACCTACACCTGCATGGCATTACTTACCTAGGCGTTTGTGTTAGGCTAAAATTTCAGCATCAAAGGGGAGATAATGCAATTTCATTAGCTGTCAATTAATATTATGTCCTCAAATAAAAAAACACCCCAACGCATCCTTGGTTCAAAATATATGTATTTTAAACAAAATAATGATGGCAGTAAGTCAATGGTCACAGGAACTTCCACGGCTTGGCCCCACTGGACTGATACGAGAATTTTGTTAGCATCTGTCATAAAGAGCCTTAATCAAATCTCACTGACTCGAACAAGATACTACTAATCAGATGTTGCTCCTGATGCAGCATCTTTTCGTTACCTACATGAAGACAGAGTAGCTCAAGAGTACCACAAAGATCAGAATAACTAACTTAAGATGAAGCGACTCACTGCGTGTCATGAAGCACTGTCAGTGCCTACAGTACAGAGAGCGATAATCTCCGTGCTGTAGAGATTATTACTACTGTGTACAGTAATCTACATTTAGTTAAAAACCCACAAGTCTATCAACCTCTTCAATGATTCAAGCTAATCCTCGGCTCTCACCAGCCATCCTTCTCCTTGCTGCCATAACGCTGCCTGAAACAGTTCAGGATCAAGTACTCTAGCACAAACTTGATGGAAAACAACTAATTTGAACCCCTACCTCTAACAAATGGTCCAAAAGGAGAAAATATGCAAAAGATGTGGTATGTGGGGAAGAAGGACAGCTTGTATGCTCCAGGGCTTATGCTAGTTTTGGACTCCTTCCAGAACATTTATAACTGGGAATATGAATTTTGATATATATTCAGATTAATTCTTTTGAGGGAAGTGAAAGGCATCTCACAGAAAGTGTGGTGGTAAAAGAGCAGTCTTTGTTTTCTCAGTGTTGACCTAAGAACCCACAAAGGAATTACAGGATCTGGTAATGTATACCAGCAATTTTAAGTCACAACATTTTTTCCTGGCTTCTCACAGAATCATTTAGGTTGAAAAACATCTGAGATCATCAAGCCCAACCATTAACCTAATGCTGCCAATCCACTAAACTGTGCCCCTAAGTGCCACATCCATATGTCCTTTACTCCAGGAACTCATTCCTTTCCCTGGAAAACCTGTTCCAATACCTCACAAACACTTTCAGTGAAGAAATTTTTCTCAATATCCAACCTAAACTTTCACAACTTGAGGCTATTTTCTCCTGTCCTATTACTTGTCCCCTGGGACAAGAAACAAGCACCCACCTTGCTACAAAGCCTTTCCTGGCTAAACACGCCTAGCTCCCTCAGGTACTTCTCATGCCACCTAATCTCTACACCCTTCACCAGCTCTGCTGCCCTCCTCTGGACTCTTTCCAGCATCAGTGTCCTTTTTGTAGTGAGGGGCCCAGAACTTGACACAAGACTTGAGGTGCAGCCTCACCAGCACCAAGTACAGGGGGACAGTTACTGTCTGCTGGCCACATCACTTTTCATGTAGGCCAGGATGCCTTTTTGGCTACCTGGGTTGGTTCATGTTCAGCTAGCGTTAATCACACCCAGGTTCTGCTCCTTTGGGAAGCTTTCTAGCCACTCTGCCCCGATCCTGTAGCATTGGGAATTGGAAAACAAGGTGCTTTTCACACAGGCCTCCAAATAGGTATAAAAGCATTGGAAATACTTTTTACAGGAGTGCCGTTTGTACTTTGGCATTTTGCTCACAGACAGAGCGGAGTTCAACATGGCATTTAAGGATTGCCACAACTGAGACAGAAAAAGGTGGAGTCCCCAGTGGTTTAGAGAACCATCTTCAACTTCTAAGTAATGTTTATTAGAAAGGGGAAGTGAACACAGAGAATACATGTTGGGGAAGGGAGGAGGGGGAAGGTCATATTAAAAAACTAAGCAAGCAAGCCTAGGAATTTCTTTAGTAACACATTAAAAAGAACACAAAGGATTGACTGGTACCAGAGTAAATGACAAAGTGGTGTATCCAGGAACAATCATGGACTGCACTAAACAGATTCTGGAATGGAAGGAACAAATGTCATTTCCTTACAGAAAACCAGAAGTAAAAATATTCTCACAGAAGACATAAGTTAACACAATGTCACTGGCATTGCTTGATGCTAAAATCTTCTGGTTTTTATCAATTTCATTTTTGTGAATACCAACATGCCTTCACTTGCAGGAAGGTCCCAGCAACTTGCAGTAAGAAGAGGGTTTGAGGTAAGACATGAAAGTTTATAATTCATATTGAAAGCAGACTGAGAAGTGTTTAATTGTTTTTCTGACGTTCTTCTCCCCTCAGACCTGACGACTGCAGTGTAACTTCTCCACATTCTCATGCTCACATCTTCCTAGCGAACAGAAACCTTTCTTTGAGTACAGAAGAAACCCAAACCACCACCACTTATGTCAAATGAAAACCTACTGCCAAAGACTTAGGCATGTGACTCAGTGCAAGGGTTCTGCTCCTATGAATGCTGTCACATCTTCTGCTTCACCTTAGAATTGAGCTGAACTTGTTTGTGATTCAAACTAAGTATTTATGTCCAGAATTGTACTTTTAACTATGACAGCTACTAGTGGGAGCAAAGTAAACAAATCTGCTTTGAGGTACCAACCCTTTATGTTACATTCTTACGTTTCCTCCTGCCTCCCTCAACTGGAGTAATTTTACTGTATCTGGTGAACATGAAAGTAAGGTTTTTTTAAAATACTGATACACCCCTTACATCTCCCCAAAAGCTTTTGCTGCACACTATATAAGGCCCTAATCAAACAAAAATCATCAGACAAACTCTTCAAGAAGACACTACTTTACTAGCAGACAACAAGGCAGAAGGCATTAAAGCTCATTAAATCCAAAGGACTTAATAAGTAACTTTTGTAAACAGGACTAATATCCAACATTATATGAACTCTGCAAAGTATAATATAGTTTGAGACATCAACAGACTTCTTAAAAGATGGAGGGGAAACCACACTCTTGCATAATGCTGACAAGAAAAGTATGTTTCCGCTATTTTCAACATCCACTTCATTCCCTCTTATTTTTGATAGCGAGTCTAAATAAAAACTACAGCTAGAAAACAGCAACAATAGAGTTTCACGAGCAAAGCAAAGCATTTCTTAAAAAATGAAGCCTCAAAACACTGTAGGTTAAAAGACTTTTAGAACATCTATAAATAATTTTGTCCCCTTACCCAAGGGCTGACTACAGACCCAAAAGATCAGCTCAAGTGTTCACAAACAGAATTGTCTACAATATGTTAATGTCAAAACCATCTCTCTGTAACTTAAATCCTTACGTGCTGCACACAACAAGATTTACAGAAAAGCAATCTCTAAGAAAAAATACTCTCATGTACTGAAGAAAATGACAGTGCCACATCTAGTCAGTTTTCCTCCTTCACATATTCTCTTTTTCCCATATTTTTAAAGCACTCTCCAACTGTAATGCCCAAAATCTCTGAGTTAAGTAGTGAAGACTCACTGTTTTAAAAACAATATTTATTTCACTATATTTGTTCACTTCCCCATCACTGAAATATTTCTTCCCTTCTCTGTCCAATCTTCACTTCTTATTTCCCAAACACAGAGGAATGGATGACAGTAACCAATGTCTTGTTTTCTCTTCTGTCCGCCATGAACTGCAGTAACTCATCAGCAATGCAAGCATGCTTGCAGTTCCCTGACAGAGCTTATAACCTAAGAAAAAATCAACACAGCTTGACCACAGGCACCATTCTAACAAATGCAGTCTTAATGCCACCGAAAGAGACAGCCTTCCACTGCTGTAGAAACTATTTAACCACATACAGTTCCTGCATTTAAGTCTTTAAATAACATCTATCTAAAACCCTAAAAAATTCAATTACAGTATCAAAGGTGTAACTATTACCATACAGAAGTCAGACATGCAGCTACAGAGATATTTTGAAGTATGCCAGAAGGTAATTCCTTTCAGAAAATTACTTCCAAAAAATCTGACACAACACATGCCATAACATTTTCTCTCAAAAATAAGAGATTTGGAAAAATTAATCTTATTGCCCTTAATCAGCTCTGAAAGTCACTAGCAAGACAATCTTATCTGCTTTGTCTTCCTTCTCCTACAAATTTCCTTTTGCTGTGTCAAGCACTCTTGCTGGTAAACCAGCTCAGCAAGTTCATCAGACATAAAAATAACCTTACATAAAGAAGCTAGAGCACCACCAACTTGTCATGTAACTAAATGGAATGGAAAGGGATTGTGGGGGTAGGGAACCTGTCCTTTTGGTGACAGTCCTCATTTTATCAGACCAAGCACACCGCAAACAGCACCCCACCAAACCAGGGAGAGACACCCAGTATCAGACAGAACATGTCTGAGTCAGTCTGAGAGCTCCTGTGGGTTAGGCAGGGCTTGAGCCTTTAACTCCTTAAGAATCTTTAGTTAAATTTAATTCATCTTCTTGAAAAATAGAAAACTGAGTTGTCAACTTCATTGGAAAATCCCACTCTTCACACATACTCAGCTGTAAAACACCACATCCTTTCAGAAGCATGCAGATTTCCTCAGTTCTCAGTACACTTTACTGTATAAGGGTCCACAACAGCAGTGCTTTTATTACTGCCTTTTTCATTTAAACTAAGCTGTTTCAAAGAAGCTTAGCAAACTACAGGGCAGAGGAAATTCTTCTGAGGATGAAATTACAGTCAGAGAACTTTAGCAGATCTTGCTTCTGCAGGAATGATGAGACTGATGGTCTAAACTGTTTCTGCACTTGCTTGACTTCAAATTAAAAACTTGTTTTAGAAGTGAGTTAAAATAACTCCCTGTCTAGTTAAAATTCTCAATTAGGTTATGCACTTAATTATTTTTTTAACATGAGCATTTCAAATAGTATTCCAAGTGCAAAAACCTCGAAATTCAGATGCATTTAGGAATCAGATAACCCTGTTTTAGGATACACGAACTAGTCTTATCTCACTGTGATTTAATTAAAATCACAGTGGATTTTACATTTCTAAATGAGAATTTAAACCTTACACTTACAGATGACACACAAACACGATAAATAGTCACTAAACTTTTCAGATCAATTCCTTGCTTAAAGAAACCCCAAACCCTAAAGCTAATGGTTAAATTTTTCACAGAAGAGCGCCAAAAAAAGCACTTCTATTCTAAGATTTAAAACTGCCCAACTTCCAACGGCTTTTCAATATAATTTTTAGAAAAAGCTATGGCTGCTGTTCATTTTTTTTTTTTTACGGAAACCAGCTTTACAGTATTTTTTTCTGAAAAAAAACCCACAGAAGCAAAACCATACACATCGGCGACTAAATGCACTAGAAAGGGCGATGTGCACATTTACACCTGATTTTCAAAGAGCATTTAGAGTTTGGCTGTTAAGAGTCCCACAGAGGAAAACAGTGGATGCCACCTTCTAAGATCAGCAGTGTTGCATGAGACCATACTATAAAACCGATTTTATGCGTTAATATATTGCTCATCCGTGCAATCACGAGGCAAACCTAGGAGTGTTTCAGTGCTGTTTCCTAACACGGTAGAAGGTTTCCTGTGCATTTC
>JAHLSL010013373.1:1494635-1505804 GCA_025920805.1 Petroica traversi
GTGGGCGCGCCCGGACAGCTCCGTCACGGGCGGAGGAGGCGGCGCTCGGGGCGCGGGAGCTGCTCCGGAAGGATGCGCTCTGGGCGCCCGCTCGGCGTGCTGGAAGTTCAGTGCGAGCTCCGGAGGCGCTGAGGTGCTGGAGCTGCGGCTGGTGGGGGAACCTCCGCCAGTCCTCACGTCTGTGGGAGACATTCCCGGTCCGGGTCCGCTGCGCCTGCGGGTGTCCCCGTGCGTGGGAGCTTTGCCGCGGTATGCCCTTAAAAATGGGGTGACAGCAGTGATGTGATAGCGTTGTCATGGGTGTGTGCTCTATTTAAAGAAGTAAATTGACCCAAGATAGTTTGCTTTTCTATGTTGCAGCATTTATGACAATTTGCTTTTGAAATGTGTTTTACACATTTCACTCAGAGGGGCAGAAGAGTTGGTGTGGGTTTTTATGATGGTATTTTTTTGCCGTAAATTTGGATTAATTTGCATATAGACAGTGGCATAAATTAAAGTCCAAAGGTGGACGTGTTTGTCTGGTTTGTTGCATAACATCCTTTGTGGGACAAAGGGTAGTTCTCTGCAACACAAATCTTACTGACGATTTTTAGAAAAGGGCATTTTTATCGTATTTTTAAGTAGTCTGATTATCATCACTTCTTAAGAACAGATCATCTGTCTCCGTCTTTGCATTGATAACTGGTGTTATAAGCATTCAATGCCTCACTGAACTTGAAAATTATAATATTCTTAGAAAACCAATGTGTACTACTTTAAAAAGTCGCAAATCCTAACTACTGCAGATGAGCAGCACCACTTCAAAGCTATGGTTATCGGTCGTGTGATGGCTTGGACAAGTTAAAAAACTTGTTGTTTTTTTAAACATAACCGTACATTTAAAAGCATGTGAAGATCATATCACAGACCTGTGAAAGAGCTGAACTTCCATTCATTGCACCAAATGCAAGAGGATCTCATTACTTCAGGCTCCACATGTGTCTAAAGCTTACTTTCACAGAAACAGTGTTGTTTTGCTTTTATACTGATGCCCCGTACCAGTCTTTTTTTAGTATAGCACAGATACCTGTTTGTCACAGTCAGGGAGAGTTTTACCTGCTCAGTCCATTCAGATCTCAGGTGTCACAGGTCTTACCTCCTTAAATGTGACCTAGGACGATAGAGCAGGTGAAAAAAAGGGTGTTTGCATGTGGTTAAATAGTTATAAATTGATGTGTGCTCATGGAAAGCAATGTTTGACAAATATTAAACTGGATTTACAAATGGTAGATCAGTGCTGCTGCCAAGAGAACTTGGGTAACTGGATGGTGAACTGGAGGGAATTTGTTCAGCTGCAAACCAATATTGTTTCCCCACTGTCTTTGCAGAATGTTTTTTAACTGCAGTATTTTTCCAGGGTAGTTCATTGTGTACTCTGCAAATGCCCGTTCTAGAAGGAAGTTCAGGGGAAAGACAGGGGCAAGACAGAATTGTGTCTCCTGGCAGCTCTGAAGGTGTTTGGCAGCCAGAGCCTCAGAGTTGATGGGGTATGGTGGCGGCAACAGGACAAAGCAACCTTTAGAGTTTACGCTTGGATCTTTTCTGGGGAGGATCAAGTGCTGCCTAATCCTTCTCAGTGCTAAGACAGCTAGGATGGCTTAAACTGCCCTTACAGTAGTTTTTATGCTTCCAGATCAATCTGTGGTGGAGCAGAGGAGGACGATTTGTATGGCCTGTACCGTTAATGCCCTCAGAAAGGGAGTAGAGAATTAGTGAATATTACATTACTGAGACCAGGTTCACAAAAGAGTTTTTGAAGATACTCTTTGTTACAAGTCTTCTTGGAAGTTTAAATCATAATTCTCCTCAGCATGACACTTGTTTCTTTCTTAATGATTTTGTTTGTTTTGCCACCACAGCTTCTGTTTACCTAGTCTTTTTTATATTGTTAATACTTGAGCTAGTGATTGTGCTTTTCTTTAGGAACTTGTGTGAATATTGTTAGAATCGAGTCTCCCACAGTTCCTTTCTAATTATTAAAATACTGTGAAAAATAAAGTACAATGAAATTTATGATGGGACGTATATACTGCAAGTTTTTTATTAGCATTAGGACAAGCAGCTGAGATTCACACTGTATCTTTGCAAAAAGAAAAATTATGGACAACAGGAGAGAAAATAAATCATCACTATAATTGGTATTTCTTAATGCAATAGTTCCCTTCTTGTTCCTGAATTAAGATTTTTCACTGGCTGTTGTTTTTGACAGTAAAAAGGAAGAACTGAGGAGAAAACAAACTATGAAACTATTGGTTATTGGCCTTGGGGGGTAAGTTACACAAAATTAAATTCCCTCTGCAGCTTAAGACTAGTCTTCTTCTCAGAATGAAGGAATATAATTTCTGAATACTTTTTTTTAAATTGGATTACAAACGCAACATATAATTATGTAGTTTTATAGCATGTAATTCTTAAGAAATTGTTCTAAGTCTATTGGAGACCTCAGGTGCAGGTGTTTCTTGCATATTTCTTGGCACTGCTTGGTTTGCTGTACTGATTGTTGAAAACTGTTGGAACATGCCAGAAAATTTCCAGAGGTAGAGAGTATTTAATGTGACTAAAAGGTGGGGGGTGTTGTATTGTTTCTGTGCATGTAACTATATAGAAATGTATATGTAAGCTTGTACACGTGTTTAAAAGATTAGGTTTTGTCTTGGTGAACTTTTTACAATGTTTTCTAACAGTGTAACAAATGGAGGGAAAACAACGCTAGCAGAAAAACTTAAGAATATGCTTCCCAACTGTCATATAATCTCTCAAGATGACTTCTTTAAGGTAACAATTTTAATTGAAAAACCTGATAGGTAAAAGCAGGCTTGAGTAGATTTCAATTTTTTTTTCAGTTCTCCTATTGATGAACTTTTTAAATTGGTGCTGCCTAAAGTAATGTAAATTGCATAAGAATTATGAAATGAGCACTGGGGTAATTGAAATTGAAGTGGCCAAACCACTGAATATATTCAGCCAGAAGGAATTTACTGTCTTCTTTGCAACTCTTTTAAAATAAGGCATGTTTATATGATGGATTTCTTTTTCAAGATCCTTTGTGCTAGGGAGTTTAATGATACTGACTTAAACCTACACCCATAGACCAATAAGTAGTTCTTTTTCTCTCAAGTCAAAATAGAAAAACAGCTTGTGTATTGATGTTGGGGATGTTTGTTAAGGAGCATGAAGGAGCTCTTATTTCTTAAGTAAAGCTCAAATGAACTTAATTCGTATGATTTGGAGTGTTTATTGTTCTAGATTAAATACAGTTTTTGTACTGTATTTTAAAAGTTGTTTACATTAGTTTAATGTTGATGATAAATTTAACTAATTGCATACAAACGTGTATAACCCTTATGTTTATAACCACAGCATATATCTCTCAGCATGGTCATAAAAGCAACCTTGAAAAAATTACGTTTTTTTCCCCTTCAGCCAGAGTCTGAAATAGAAACTGATGAACGTGGATTTAAGCTATATGATGGTCAGTAACTCTGATGCACTGCTTTTGAACATTGTACTGAAATTGTTGTGCTGAGCTTCAACACTTCTTCCAACCCATCCCCTCATTCTCTTCCCTTCCAAGCAAGGCAGTAAACAAGTGGTTGTTTCAGAGCAATCCTTTGCTTAGTTTCTTTCAGCTCACTGAGGTACTTAAGAAAACTTGCTTAACTAGTAAATAGCTAAAGCTAGTCCTTGACCTTTCCTTTTCTCTTTTGAATCTTTTCCTCTGTTTCTTCACTTGCGTGTGGTCTAGTAGCAAATGGTACTGTTCAGTTAAAAGTCTTGGCTTTCAGTACTGGCATAAGCTTAATCTCATCAGTTGGTAATAGCCTTTTTTTTTCCACTTTTGGTGGTGAACTCATGGGATATCACTTTTGAATTTTCCAAATCAGTCAAAACTTTGGTCTATCTTAGCACCTTTGTTTCATGTCAAATCTCACATAAAGTACACATATTTTTAAGTTTATGATTACTGGTCCTTTTATTCCTAGAGACATCTAGAACCAGATCTGCTTTATGCCAGTGTTTTGTGTCAGGTCATTTCTACTTTTAAACAGTTGCTTGGTTAGTAGCTAATCTCTGTTGATACTTTGTGATCACCAAATGTATTGCAGAGAATATTGGTCAGACCCTTCACTTGTACCTGAAGACTGGTGATTACCAGCTATGCAGTTTTTATCTCAACTTCTAGACTTCATGTAAATGGAATGTGAAACTGGAGGAATAAAATAGACATTCTTATTCAAATATCCAGGTTTAATGCTACTCTTAAAAGCTCTTTTAAAAATGTATTTGCTGTAATGGTATCCAAAAGCTGCCTTATGTCTACCTTTTAGTACTTCCTGATTATATTCTTGTGTGTCTGCAGAGAAAAATAGGTATTACATTGTGCTGTTTTGCTTTGTACACTGTGCTCCTTTAACTCCCTCTATGCCCACCTACTGAACCTTACAAAAACCAAAAGCAAAAGATGCTGAGCGTCCACTCCCTCCTCTGACAATTGACAGAAGGCTGGAGATCTCAGGGTTAGTAAACTTTTTAGTAAAGTTTTGTGGAAGCGGAGAGCAGTCCCTGAAGTTTCTGTCATGAAGTGAAAAGCTGTGAATTCAGTTCAGACAATTTTAGGTGCCATAAAGTTCGGAGAGACTATACCAGACAGAAATACTCCAATCCTGGTGTAAGCTTTGGTTTCAGGAAATCAACAATTGCAAACACAGAACTACTTATACAGTCTTTTGGGTAATCCTGTTCCCCTTCATTTAAATTTGTATGTAGGATATTTGATCCTTCCTGATTAATGTAGGGGTACTTAAGAATTCTTTTTTTTCCTTTTATTTTATTTTTTGTGTTTAAGGGATATTTAACTTTGTTTTCATCTAGTACTTGATGCCCTCTATATGGATGAAATGGTGACAAGTATTCGCAATTGGATGAAAAGCCCAGCAAGCTCGGGTGTAGTGACAGAAGAGCCACAGAATACATGTGACAATCTGAAAAATATTTATATTTTGATTGTTGAAGGCTTTCTCCTTTACAATTATGAGTAAGCAGTAATATGTAACCTGGTAAATTAAAAGCTATGGTAAAATGGAAGAGGGAACTAAATATGTTATTGTCTTAGGCCACTTAATGAACTATGGAATAGAAGATATTTTTTGACCCTTCCTTATGAAGAGTGCAAAAGGAGAAGGAGGTAAGATATTGACTTATTGTTTAAAAAGAGTAACCCCTGAACTGAATTGGTCCTTTTGTACTAGCTTTTCTTCACTGCTTGAAAAATGTAAGCTATTAAGATCATCTATCCTCTGCTTGTTTGACGTTCATTTGGTTTGATTTTTATTTTACAGCACATGGTTATTAAAGCATTAAGTGCTTTACAAACACTAAAAAGAGAATTTGTTGTCCTGATAAATGATTTAATTACTGATTGCATATTTGGGTAAAACCGTGTTTAAATTTAGAAATGGTTAAAAAAATACTGTGCAGTTTAATTCTTGGTTAAATACAGTTAATTGATGATTACAGTAACAATGTTCATGTGTGGGTTTAGTGTACGGTTTTGTTTAGACTCTCCATTAATTTTACCATGCATCTAAACTAGATTATATTGAGCCAGTGTCTGACTTGCCTCCAAATGTGGAACAATACTGTGTGCTTGGAGTAACATATGTGCACAAAGTCAGAGTCTGCTGGCTGAGTGAAGAAAAGCTTTATTCAGCTGGCTTTGGTTAATACCATTGCCTTGGTTTCTCACTAAACTCACCTAAGACTTTAGTGTCCAGAATGGAAGAATCTAGACCAAACAAGTAGAAAGTTAAAGCTTGAAAAATCTGGATACCTAATAAAAAGAACTAAAGTAGCTTATTTTGGTAATAGTGTCAATGCAGTTTAATTTATCTGTAATACCCTTTAGAGTTAAAACTCTCAAACTTTTACTTCATCTTAAATGTGGTTTGATTGGCAGAAATAGGAAGATAGCAAAAGACAGCAAAAGTTCCTATCACAGATTGAATTAAAACAAATGAGCCTTCTTGGCTCCAACAAAAATACAGCCAGCCTTTCCTTTTTAATTTGGATAAGAGCTGTTATTTAACCAGCTGACACTAAGGGAAAGTATAAAACTTACACAGGAACTTATATGTATTTTTGTGTAGCACGAGAGTCTATCAGCCAGCAGACACACCAGGCTACTTCGATGGACATGTGTGGCCTATGTATCTGAAATATAAAAGTGAATTGGAAGAGAATGCAAGTATGCAAGTTGGTACGGTATCCTTAATTTTAAACTTATAAATGCTTAACTTGTGCAGTTTTTGTTGAATTGTGGGGGTTTTTTTTAAATTGAACAAAATTTTCTTCAAGTGTTTTTGTTGCACTTAGTAGGTTTTGACATTTCTGTTGGTTTGTATATCAAGCCTATAGGGGTTTTGTTTTTGTTATTTAATGATGAAAATTATGAAGTTAAAAAGTAGAAATGTTCTGATCACTAATTAAGTCTACTTAGCAAGATAACTTCTTAGGATAATGCATGTATGTCTAAATAGGAAGCTTCTGAGATGATAGCTGATGCACTGTCAGAGTTCTTCAGAACAAAACTGAAATCCTGGTTAAGCCTTGTAATAAGCTGAAGATACTTTCTAGGTGCTGACTGTCCACACTTCAGTTACCAGCTTTGCATGAGAAGTGACAAAGTTGGGCCAGCTGTTGGGGCACTGCCACAAGTTTGTGTGATGTTCACAGTTACACAGCTCTTGGACTGCCTGCTTCTGGAGTGGGGACCAGAGGGAAGGGAAGTTGGGTGGCTGCTTAAATTAGCACACTGCTTCTTGCTGTGCAGTAAGCGTAAGAACTGCAGTGCTCTTTTGTAACTTGCTCAAAGGCTGAAACTGAAGAACTTGAAATTTTCTACTGCACAGAAACTTTTTTGCCAAATTAGTCAATTGCTCCACTGTCCTCATATAATTACCATTAAGCTTATGGACATTTTTACACCACAAAAATTGTAAATTAATTATTTACTAGAATACTTTTCCATTGTGCTATTCTTTTAACATGTAAAACAAGTTTGGGGAAGAAGAAAAGGGGAAGTGCATTCTTGGTTTTTATTTTTTTCTTCTCTTCTGGTGGCATCTATAGGAATACTTTGCCAATTGCCATTACAGATAGCTGGCACAGAACTCATGATCACTTCCTTTTTCTTCCTCAGATTATTTGGATGGAACAAAATCCCAAGAGGAGCTTTTATCCTATGTGTATAGTGATATAATACAGGAATTAAACAAGCTGAGGGAAGAAAGTAAGTAATGTTACTGGAAATTTAATCTGTGTATCCCATTTCATGTTAACAAGAAGCTAATACTTTTGTTTGAAAATACTACAAGAACTATATAGGTCTGTATTTCTTTATATGCTACAGTACCCTGTTTGCTCATTACTCTGAGTCAATTTCAGTTAAAACTGAGTTCCGTGAAATGGGATGTTCTAAGATCATACGAGTCCACTGTTGCTTAATGATAAAATAATAATAAAAAACGGGGAAGAGAAGGAATATAGGATAAAATATCAATGAAATCAAATATGTTGGTGGAATTACTTTCCAATATATAGTGATATGTACAGTGATATATAGTCACTTAACACTACAGGTTAGATATGTCCTTTGTCTTTATTTTAGATCAGCAGGTCACAGCATGGTAACACAGAAATCCTGGGTTCCATTGGATATTAATTGAAAACACCAAGACTGTCATACATGGCAAGCCAACCAACTGAGCAAATGCCGTGTGTATGACCATAGTGCTACTTCATATAGCACAAGAGTTTTTGTAAGTAATTATTGACTCTCTCTCGGGTATGGAGACAGAGACTCCATTTAGGAGTATGAACAGTGCCTTCTTTAAAATTCCTTTAGTTAGTCCTGCTATGGCTGAGCTTTAAAACTGATTGAATGTGTACATTTTAAAGAACATGAAGATTTTTGTGCACAAAACGAAACCAATAAAGATGCACTTCTGTTGGGTTAATAAGAATATCTGAACATGGATGATTGCAATTTGAAATTATCATACAGGAATTACAGTGATTGCCTCTAATATTTTTAGGAGCTTATTATCACTGATAAACATCCTTAGAGGAACTAGCTGTGTAAGTTTATGTAAGTTGTTATGCTACTTATTCAGTAACTGATTGAATACATCACAGCTAAACTTATCTAGGCTTGCTAAATACCTCCTGGTGTTTGCACAGTAATTTCTGTGTTGTATATTGTTAAGAGTAGTTGGGAATAGATGTTAAGAAAATGAAAACAAACCTGAAGAGACCTCAGATTGTTGGAAAATTATGGGAAAATAAGGTGTAGAGAATGGAGATACATCATTAACAAGATACAGTACATATATTGTGCAGAGACTGATAGGGATGGCACAGACTACTAGACAGCAAATCCATGCCTCATAGATGAGGAAGGAAGAAGTAATTGTTATTAATATTCATAGCTCATGATGAAAGTGAAATGAAAGCGAAATGTTGTGAATGAAATGCTCAGAAGGCAGGAATCCTGAACAAATGTGAAAGCTTTGTTACAGAATTGTGTATGCATATTTACGCAAACTAGGAAATTGGGCAATTGGATCATATTTTGTTGCTGAATAAGTAATATCTTAACTCTTACATTTTCTAGACAGTAGGTTACAGTTTTATCAGCCAGAATAAAAACAAAGCTACAGACATGGAAAGCAAAGGATGGAATATATTACTTGGTATGTGAAAGCAGAACTGGTCAGTGATTAAAATGTAATACTTTATTGTAAAAGTCCTAAATCTGTGTATAAGATAAATATGTTATCATGTTACAGCTGTGTTTAGCTTGTGTTTATAACAAATTGCTTCCAAATAAAATTTTTAATTATTATTTTGCGCTAAAAATACTTCATCTTGTATTTGCTCACATGCTGATATGGACTGTCTGACTTTAAACTGTATTTTTGGTTCTATTTGCCATTGGAAAGGGTACAACTACAAGAGATTAGCTAATGCATGGAGTGGTTGTGGTGGGCTGACCTTGGCTAGCCACCAAAACTGCTCTATTACTTCCCCCTCCCCAATTGGAGAGGGGGAAAAAGGGGAATTAATTACTCGTGCATCAAGATAAGGACAGGAAGATCACTCAGCAGTTATAGTAACATACAGTTAAAACATATGTGGTTTGGGGAAATTATTTTAATTTACTGCCAATCAAATCAGAGATAATGAGAAGTAAGAACAAATCATAAAACACCTCCCCCCAACTCCTCCCTTCTTCCTGGGCTGACTTCCCGCACCAATTCCATGCCTCCTGTCTCACAGCAGCACAGGTGGATGGGGATTGTTTTGCTCCTTCCTCTATACAGTCTTCTGCCACTCCAGAGGGCTCCCTCCCTCAGGGACTGTCTTCCACTGCTCTGCATGATGGTTCAGAAGAGAGAATGAACAACGGTATCACCTGACTTTGCAGATGATACCAAGCATTCGCAAGCAGTCCAACATGGGTGCCATGGCAGAGAGCTCAGTTCTGTCAGATCCTCCTATAGGGAAAAATGGTAGATGAACTCCAGATCTGTGCATTTGTGGTGTAAATCATCATTGGAATATACATGGTACTGAAGTTATGCTTCAGCAACTGGTAATAAGAGCTCAGGGCATAGATCTTTCTCAGTTCTTCTGTAACCATGCCATAGTTTGGAGCTGTATCAAAATTTATTATTCTTTTTGCAAACAGGTGCTCCTGCTTTGCTCCTGTGTAAGACCAGTGGACCTGTTTTCAGAGCTGGGCAGTTATGGTTTCTACCTTTAGAGGGAGTCCATTCCCTTCTCCATTCCCTTGACATTCCTTTTGCCCTTTTTCTAACTCTGTAATGGACTCCCTCTAAATTAGAAACCATAACTGCCCTGCTCTGAATGAATGCCTTTTGGTTGCCAGGGCTGTGCTACTTTTGAAGTGACTGGGGAGAGCTGCATGGCAGAAGCTTGTAGTTCTTCAGTGAAGAAGAGGTAACTTTCTGGAAGTGCTGTCATCTGCTGGCAGCAATTTCAGGTTGTCAGAGCTGAAAGAAGGCTTTGCTAAGTGTCATGCATATATTGAGAAATGTGGAGTGATAGAGGTGGTGGTGTTCTATAAAATGGTAATGGCTTTTACATAAGCATAGAAATACAAATACATTATTAGTTTGATATTTAGAAGGTGATTTTCTGATGAAATAACAGAACATGATAAGACATAAACACAAACTTCTTGTCCCTCAGAGCAGTGGTTCCCACTCTAAACTTCAAGGTCTAAAAGCTAAATTTCTGTTTAGACTATGTATTATTGATTCAGATGTTGGTTTTGTCACACACCACAAGGTGTTTCCTAATTTAAATACCCTCTTGGGAGTAATGACTCTTCTGTCCACCGAACTGGGTTTGTCTGTGGTTTCTCTCTGGCATTGCCACTGAACATAGTGTCCAGTGTCCATTCACTGTCTGGTCAGTTACTGTAGTTACAAGGGAACAGGAGCAGTGTGACAGTAAAGCAAAAGTGCTGATGCTCCCACTTCCACAGAGAGAAAGTTAGTGTGCCAAAAAACTTTGTATTCCTGTTGCATTACTTGGATTACAAAATGTCTGCCCCATCTTTAGACAGATGGGGACGTAGGGCAGTGCTCTTTAGCTTTTAAGACTGAGGGGATGAGCCCTTACAAGTGAGGCAGTCCTGTATCAGCCGCCTCTTCTCAAAGCACGGTGCAAAGGTGTGTGGTGTGACTTGCTGCATAACTTGGTGTCTGCACCTGGCCAAACAAGTTTTGTCAGGTGAAGGAGGATGTGCCATCACCCGGGCCAAAGTCTGTTGTTGCGGGAGGGGGGAAATCTAGTATTTAGGGACTTACGTATGCTTAGACACCTCGCTTTTCCCTCCTCACAGCTGGTCCTTGCCCATCCTCCCAGGAAGTACTGCCTGTTGTCAGCACAGTGCCCTCGCTGCCCGGCCGCCTGCCAGCGGGGCTGGATGTGTATGAAACAGCTCACCCCAGCGCGGCTCAGGCAGCCGGGCGGAGAGCCGGGGTGTGAGTGCCGAGCCGGAGCTTCGTGTGCCGGGGTGCCCGGGGGCACCGCCATCTG
>JAHLSL010013373.1:1506204-1526397 GCA_025920805.1 Petroica traversi
TGTGGGGCCGCCGCCCGGCCTGCTCCGTTCGCACACCGCGCTGGGCCCGGGCGCGGAACCCCGAACGGGCAGTGGGCTTCTGCACGGCTTTCCTTTCGGGATACGCGCAAAGTCACTTTGATCTCTGTCTATTCGAATGCAGAAAAGAAAGCGTCAATCCTGAAAAGGGTGTCTTAAGGCCTCGTAGGAGATAGAATGCTCTAAAACACTGTAAAGTCTTCAAAACAATAGGATTTCCTGCTGGCAAAATGGTGTTTCGATTATGGGTGGAAATTCTTGAAAGACCTTTACTTTGCAAAGGAGATAGAGTTATTGCTAGGGATAATTGATGTAGTTTTTAATAGCATCTGTTGGGTCAGAAGAGGGTTTGCTGGCTCTGTAGGAATGAGCCAGCGGCGGTGGGGATACCAAGTTTTAGGACCTAATCCGTTGAGTAGACGAGGAAGCAAGTCATTTGTATTACAAGGAGTGTGGTCTGGCTGGAAAAGTCCAGTCCTCTTCAGTGCTTTGGTAAAGCGTTTCTGTTTCTAGGTTTGGAAAGCAGGTTTTATCTTCAGCTGACGAAGCCCTGTCATGTGGCTCATTACCATGTGCAGGACCCTTTTTGTCAATGTGACACAAGCATAATATTTACATGGTAGTGAGATTCTTGGTAGGAGTGGATGTTATTTATATAGTTTCTTTTGTTTGAGGTTTTTCCATTTAAGTTTCATTTGTCTTCCAGGACTAGTGTTTGAGCAGGAGGCTTGTCTGAATGACTCTTCTATATCTCTTCCAAAATGAATTCTCTAATTCAGTTTGGACATATCAAAGACGTAGTTAAAAGTACCTAATGCTGGTTGCTATTAATGCAATCCCGACCTGTAATTTATTTATTTAGTGGTATAACTGTACCCTCAGCCTTCTGCTGAACTGTGACTTTGGGTTGCTTTTGAATGCTTGTTTCAGTAAACACATAAGAAAAGGGCTCAACTTTCCAGTACAGAAATTAAATGAAATTACCTTTCTCTCAAGGAAATAATTCGGAATTTAGGTGAAATTAGTTTTCTTAGTACTTAATAAAAGGAATTTTTGTTTACTCATACAGATATTTCCAGTTAACTTGGAAATATCAGTATGAATAAGGCAGTAACACACTTTCAGATGAGTCCAAATCTTGTTCTAGAGATAAACAGGGATAATTTCATTATTTGTAGTTTTTCTGATTTCAGTAAATTATTCCTCCTGCTAAATGGTTGCAATTTTAGCATAAATGGGTGGAGAATTAGGTTTCAAGGTTTTTTGCTCATAAAACTTTCAGGAGGATGTTGTTGAGCTAAGCTGATGTGCTTTATGTAGATTATTGGCTTGTTTTTTCTCTTGTTTCTTTTCTGGTTTTTGTCATTGAATGCAATTTTAAACTAGTGTAGCTATTGCAGTGAACAGGTCCTTCTCAGTTTCATGTAATGAGGTCTTTCCTGGTTAAATTTCCAGACTGATGTTGTAACTAAAAGGCCTGCAATTGCAGCTGTTTCTCATAATGGCTAGTTTTCTCAGCTTTGTGCTGCTGTATGCTTACACAAGACTTTGGGAAACTGCATAAAGACTTGACCAGCTAAAATCATTTGGTGGTCAAAAAGGTCAGTCTCTCTTGCTGAATTCTATCTAGACAGTCGTCATGACTGTGCTTAGTGACTGTGCTTCTTTCAGTTTAGATAAAAATAAAATCTAGCAAAATCTTGGAAGAGTCACCATTTTTATAAAACTTCTATTCTGGAGAATTGGAAAAATTATTTTTGCATTAGTCACATTATCACGTGTACAGCACTTGTGAGGAATATGCTGTTTAAAGAAGGTAGCTTAGTATCTTAGTGTGGCTGCCAGAACTCTGGTACAGAGACTTCTACAGTTGTCCCAAAAATAGGGGATTTGAGGATCCCAAGTCCCACTCCACATCTTGTTATTTCTGTAACCAAAACTAACTACTCCATTCAGGTTAATTAAATTTAAATTGGTATTGTGAAACAAACTTGAGAGATAGTTGGTTGTTAATTTTTATAGTTCCATGTATTAAGGTACTGATCACCTGCTCTGGAAATGAGTGGTTGATGACAAAACTGTAAGGAGGAAAGACGAGTCCTCTTAAACTGAAATGTGTTTAAAAAAGTGGTAATGTAGAACTAGAGCATAAAAAGTTTTACCTAAAAAATTCTAGAAAACTTGTTCTCTGGTAAGAAACTACAAAGCCTGGTCACTTTCTGTGTACAAAAAAAGAATAATTGTAGTTGGAACAGCGTAGAGTGAATTATTTATGTGGGTGTATATTGCTTCTAAATATTTGAAACTTTTGCTTTTTAGAACGAATATGCATGAACGAGTGAACAGAACAGAGAGGCAGTTTAAGTCTCTCCCAGCTAACCAACAGAGTCTTCTTCCTCAATTTCTTCCTCACCTTGACAAGATTCGGAAGTGCATTGATCATAATCAAGAAATACTACAAACCATTGTGAATGACTGTGTTCATATGTTTGAAAATAAGGAATATGGAGAAGATGTATGTTAAAATGGACCTTTTTTTTTTCTCCAAAATTAAATTCTGTATGCTTTGGGATTTTCTACATTTATTTTTCACACCTTATACCTCCAATGTTCTTTTCTTTTGCGTTCCTTGTTTTGTAATTTCCTGTTTGCTCACACTTTTCTCACTCTTTCACATTTTGCTTAATGAAGCTGTTTGTTGTTTGTTCTCTAAGTTACACTTATGAAAACAAACCGCGAATCTAGCAAATTATTGTGAAAAGGCATTTTTCACTCCAGAGTTCTAACTTTACCCTTCTTTCATTTTAAAGTTGTTTTTTTTTTTTCTGTTAACTGCATAAAATATAAGCGATACTGTTTTTGTTACTGTAGGTTCCTATACGTTACAGAGTTGTAATTTGGTTACAATTCTGGATAGGCCAAGTATTTTTATTGTTGTTTGTAAACATTGTTTTGCTACTTTCTATCCAAAAAAAAATGACACCAAACTTAAAGAACTGACAGAGATGTGAACTGAAGTCCTCCTTGGATACAGGCAAGATTCAGTAATGGGCTGCTCTATTGTGAGCTTCTCAGATTTGTCTTATTGGTTTCTAAAGGGATCCTTTTTTCAGGGTAAACAGTTAAATCTCTGCACTAGCTAAGCCCTGATCCCTTCCTGAATAAGGACTACCAAGTGTGCTTTGCTATGTATTATTTTTTTGATGTGGAAACTGGACTCTTGAATGCCAAACGGGCCAGCAAACTCCGTTTGTTTAGGATATGAAGGTGGATTTAAGCCTGGGTCCCAGGAGTGAAAGGGAGGTGCTTTGTCAGCTGATACTCCCAGCAGCTCTTGCAGGATGGCTTTTTTTTCTCTTCATCATTTGCTTTTTTTCCCCTCAAGACTCCAGATACTTGGTATATTTTCCACTAACTTTCTTTTTTTCCTCTCCACTTTATTCAGGGAAGCGGGAAGATTACACCAGCTTCAACATTTGACATGGATAAATTAAAGTCCACATTGAAACAATTTGTGAGAGACTGGAGTGAAGAGGGAAAGTCTGAGAGAGATTCCTGCTACCAGCCAATTATTAGTGAAATTGTAAAGAACTTTCCAAAAGAAAGATGGTAATAGTGTCTTAAAATATTTATCTGGACTTACACTGTTGCACAAATCTAAAAAAGTTTTTTTTGAGTAATGAAAATCGTGGTTTCAAAAATAGAGAATTTTTTATGAACTCAGTGGAATTTATTTTTCAATCAAGAAAGTTTTTATTTCTATACAAGATGTTGGAAAAGAGTGTAATCATAAGCTTCACAAAATAATACCAGGTAAACCAGCAATAATTTCTTCGTTGTTGTTCTGCAGCTGGGTGTAACAATACATGTAAACCTTTCAAGTAAGAGACTTCAGAAAGTTAACTCAGTTGTGCTTAGTGAGGTAAAGTTTAGCAGATTCTCAGACTGCGTCTGCTGCAGATGAAAGGAAGGACTCCGTACAGCAGGAAGTAAGACATTGGCCCTCCATTATGGAAGGAAGGAAGAAGGCTTAACCTCTAGTGCAGTTGCACTTAGTTGCTCTAAGAATTTACTCTGAAAATAGTAAATTCTAACCATGGTTTCAGACAGCTGTTCTAAGACAATTCTTAAAAATGCTTAGTTGCACATGTGAGGGTAATTTTGTAAGTATTGGCTTGTTAACAGTGCCAAAATAGTCATTGATGCAGGGGTTTTAGGTAATTTAGGTAAAAGCATACTGGTAAAGTCTCCAAAGGTTATAGTGCTACAAGAATTCCATGTTAATTGGTTCTGTCAATTAATCGATCCAGTCATCTTAAAGTGCATTTTAGTTTAAACTTAGTTGTCTTACAGTGGGAAGACTTAAGAATTTTTATTCATAAATGTGACAGACTACTACTTAGGTTTGATACAGTAGGGTATTATTGTGGTATTTTTTCTCTCGCAGTAATTGTTAATAATGCACTCATTAGTAAAGACTGTTTGTGGTGGGAGAACATGGAGTGTAGGTGGTTTCTGTTTTGCCTTGAACTGACTTATCTAAAGATATGTACACCTTAAAAAATGTTTCATCTGAAAGTGAACTTTATGCAATTTTTCTAGTGCTAATAGGGCCGTACACAAGATAAAAAACAAATTAAATACTGCAAGTATACCTCTGATATGTTTATCTATAGGAAAACACACAGTTGGTTTTGCAAGTAATCAAGTCTAATCTCCAAAGCAGCAACTCAACTTTTCCTCTTGTATGCTGTTAATGGATTTTGGTTATGGGAGAGGTAGCTAATATCAAATCATACGAGATCCATGACTGAGGCTGGAAAATCTTGACTTTTACCTTTGTCATCAATGAACTCTATTTCTAAACCTCCAGTTGATGTTAGGAAGCACCATGTGGTAATGGATGTAGTGAATGTGAAGCTGACAGCTTTGTGCTTCCTTACTGAGAATTTTCGTGGTTTTTGTCAGACAAAACTAATGTGTACCACTCTATTGTGGTCACTCTGAAGTACCATTTGAGTTCTGCTGAAATCTCAGCACATCACTGTATGGATCAAACATCTCTACTACAAGCTTGAGTTTGTCAAACAGCATTTTTTTAATTTCTAAAATGTGCATTACTTAAATTATCATTGTGGAGCTGTTGTAGCACTTTTCTCTGTTCACTTATTGTTAGCTACTGTGTCAGCTCACTCCTTTTTCCTGGTGACCGAAGGCTCTCCTCATTGGGTGTACTTACCTTCTTGAGGTAAGAATCAGAGTCATGTACTGTCAAGCTTAACTGGCAGTGCCACTTCACCCTTGTGCAAGAAGTGGCTTCCCCGGCAGGGTTTGCTAGCAGGTCAGTCTGGGGTTTTTATACAAACTCTTCACTCTTTAGTGATAGGACCTGATGGAATGGCGTGCAGCTGAGTCAGGGGAGGTTTAGGTTGGATATCTGGATATCACCCAGAGGGTGGCTGAGCACAGGGACAGGCTCTTCAGGGAGGTGGTCCCAGCACCAAGCCTGTCTGAGTTCTGGAAGTATTTGGACATTATTTTTAGGCACATGGTGTGACTCTTGAAGTGTCCTGCAAAGGGCCAGGAGTTGGCCTCTCTTACCCTGGCAGTCTCTTCTACCTCGGCATACTCTGTGATTCAGTGGAGTGGAGCAGTTGTTTCAGTTTGAAGGGATTGATGGTGCCTGAACTGACCGCAGTTAGTTTTTCTGTCTGTTTTATAGTGGGAGAGGACTGACCTTGTACTTTAGCATGTGAAAGGAAACAAACTCTAGGTGAACCTCAGAGTGCAGTTTTGCATGCTTTAGAGTTTCCTTTTGTAGCACAGAGCACTAAAGTCTCCTGAAAGGGTGAAATGAAAGTGCTAGAGAAAAACTGCACTGGGTGATAAAAATTTCTTTTTCTAAATGTATTTTGAGTTGAAAACAAGAACTATTTTAAATTTAAAACTGTCAGTGCAAGTCAGTTTTTACTTTGTAAAAGGAATCGCCGTACTCATCAAATCTGTAATACTCAATGGAATGGTGCATCCAATTTATAATTAACATAATTTGTTAATGTTATTAATTCTGTGCATTAGAATAATGTGAAAAAAAAGTTTAATTTTTTGGAACTATTCAAGTATGTTTCAGTCCATTTATGCATACCTTGTAGTGTTGTAGTTTGCAAGATTGACATGTGTGGTATGTAAACAGCAGGAAAAGCAGTGAAGTGTTGTGTATGCTTGCTCTTTGGGAAGTAGAAGTACAAGAAATGGTTGAAAGCAGCTGTAAATCAGAATAGTTATTTAGTAGGTGCTGCTGTTGTTATGTGTTATCACCTGTTCCAGTCTAGTGTTCTGATAAGGCTGTCATCTAAAATTAAATGTTCTGTTTAATTTTCTGCTGTTCTGCCTTTTTCTGCTTAACACATTAACACAGAATCTGTTAGCAGGATCAACAAAGCAGTTTCAGGTAAATCCCATGAGATCAAGGCTTCCTGAGAAACTGATAGTTTTCTTGCACATTATTCATGTTGGAATTTGTGTTGCAGCTCGCAGGAGTTTTGTAATATAGAAATGTCTTGGATTTCTTTGATTAGAATGAACCTACTTGCTATAGGAGAAAATAGTAAAACAGTACATTTTTATTTCTTGATCAATGTATTTATTGAAGCATTTTTATAGGGAAGTACTTAAGTCTAAATAAGCATAATCATAAAATTTTTTTTATTCCCCTTTTTTTCAGGCCTTGGTTTCCTTTCACTTCTGGTGTTACTCTTCCTGCTTAGGTGAAATGATGTAAAGATCATCAGCTTCTTGTTCAAAAGAAATCTATGAAATAATTAATTATCTTTTTAAATATCGTTCCGTGGCAAAACCAATATACTTAGGTATTTTTTCCAGTTTTCTTATAAACTAGGCTTCTAAAATGAACTATATCTTGAAATGCATCTGTGTCATGCTGTCCAGCAATCAAATGTATGTTCCAAGATGCTGACAGAACAGCCCAAAAGAAACCAGCAGAGCTTAGTTTCCTTTTAATATGAAAACAAGCCTATTAGTCCTGAGCCTGAGCATGGCTATACTTCTTGAGGGTGCTCAGTCACATTTAAAGTGGAGTTGAAATTTCTGCTTTATTTGAATTTTATTTGACTTTATATGAAATACATCTGTCCTTGCAGTTCTTTGTACTTAGCCTAAACTTTACTTTAAACATTGGATTTAAGAGCAAATATATTGTCAGTGATACTGCATCACTGAGTTCTTTGCAGGTCTTTAAATGAAAGTATATATAAACTCAGCTGCCAGATTTGGAGAAGAATTACTCTTCAAATGATTGTGCTGTTTAGTATTTATCTTTTAAAAAGTCTCTGACAACATGATTGAGGTAAAATAACAAAATAAAGGATGGTAAGAATTGAATCTGTTTATGATCTAAATTTACAGACCTTTAAAACACCTAGGGAAGGAGTCCCTCAGTGTGTTCTGTGGTGATATTTCCATTGATCAGAAGCCCATCTCAGTGTGAGATGTGTATGTATCAGTTCATTTGATAAATTGAACTTCAGTGTTCAGTTTATGAAAATGAGGTTTGTGTTTGATCAGACTCTCATTTTTGTTTTGCTGAGCATGTTTACCCCTTCAGCACTCTTGCTTTTTTATTACAGCACAATAGACATGAAATAAGCCTCCATTTTTATCATTACTGCAATTTCAGTAGTTAGCTGAATAATACTGTGCAGCCCTCTTCTCTGCTGCTTGGCAGCACCTTTCTCCACACCTGTCAGATTAGTAGGCTGATGTCACTTCCCTCTTGGCCCACAAGTATTCAGTGGGTATTTTTTGAATACTCATTTATGTTCCTAACAGTTGCTAGATGTGTGGCATAGAAATCCTGCAGTTGCTGGCTGGTTGGAGGCTAGTTTTCCTTGTGGATAACTTTGGGTTGTTGTGTTACCACAGCTGCTGATTTTTTTTCTTGTTTAGTTGACTTTTTAACTGCTGCAATCACTTAGCCATTAGAGCAAAGCAGGTTTTTCTAGCCAATTCAACCACTATAGCTATTTTAAAAAGCAGTTTCTCTGCAATTTAACATGTTTAGCTATTATAAGGATTCAAAGTTCATTTGAATTCATTAACAATTTGTCACAAACAATTCTTTTTAAGTCTTGGAAAAGGTGTTAGACCAATTTTTTCTAATAAGGGGATGCTATCAACGGTCACTACTTGAAATGCAGTAAGTTTGCCACACACATAATTTCTTGGACTATAAATTCAAAAAGATGCTCTTGGAAGGTTAATGTCAGTGTTAGTGGACTGAGATTTGATTATGTTGTCTTTTATTAGCTGTACTCTGTTGTTGAAATGAAGTTGGTATCCAGGAGCATTCTCCAGCAACTGCTATGAAGAGTGGTGATAGAAATTAAATTGCTGACAAATTTCCAGACTTTAATCCCTTACTAAAGGTGCAAATGAAAATGTAGTTAAGTCTGCTTTAGAAAAAAAGAATAGAAAACTATTTTCTAAGAGCGAATTGGAAAAACTAGTCTAGAAGTACAAAAACTCTATGCCTTGAGTAAAAAGATACAAGACAACTACAGGGAATTTAAAATCAACTCACCTGACTGTTAGAGGTTTTAGCGTGTTTCAGGGTGCATAAAGGTGCAGATTTCAAAATGTGAATATACTTGCATGTCTATTAGTTACCAGGTTGCTTTAAGTAAAGACTTTTCTTCCAATCAATGTATTGCAACTTTGGAAGTGGAAGTATTACAGAAGTGTCCGCATGGGGTGCTAAAACCTTTGTAGAGCTAGTCTAAATATTTAATAAATAAAGTGAAATTTTAAGGACATGGAGAAATAGATTAGGTTAGAAAATACATTTGGAATAATGGTGTACCATTATGAATAGGAAAAGCTGCAAGATAGAAGAAGCTTTTCTAACTCTTATGAGAAATCACATTTTCTTCTTCCTTCTCCTGGCTCCCTATTTTCAAAACTGTCATATTGAGCATATAGTTTTCTCCTGAATTTTTTTTTTTTCAGTAGAACTTTGTGTCTAGCTTTCTTCTGGTTTCCCCTGTAGAAGAGCGGTAATGAGAGCCCTTGCTTTACAGGAGTGCTCTTAAGTAATAACAAAGTCTTGATTTCCAGCTTCTTGTTAAGTCAGAAAAAGAGCCTGGATGTAGAATGGAATGGAAATTAATGGAATGATTTTCCATTTTGGAGACTTCACCAACTGGATGATCAAATCAAAACCCAAAAGGCACTGTTAAAACTGCTTTGTTAGATTGTGTGGCCTTTAGAAAAGAATAATGTTTCCTTTTGGTTTTAGGTAATATTGTTCAGAAATATATAGCTTTTAGGATTTATGTAACTCCTTTAATCATTTTCATGCATGTGCAGCATCCTTACTCTTTTAAACCCTTTTTGGCATTCTGAACTTTTAAGTAGTCAAAGACTTTGTGCTTTGGTGTCTTCTGTCCTGTGGAGCTGCTGATTGTGGGCTCCTTCACATTGTTGCATATAAATTGGTAGATGTATTTGCTGTCTCTGAAAAACAAATGTGGGGAGGTGTATGAATGTCCAAACTTCTTTTTTTGGTGTATGAAATTGTGAACTCCTTAAGTCTTGTTTATGACTGGAAACTGAAAAATTATTTCTTTTTAGATAAAGTATCTTCAGTTTGCCATGGGAGTGTTTTTTTGTTTTATGAGTAAAGGTTTGATTGCATTGTGATGGAAGTCTATGCTTAGAATATGTCTGTATTGACTTTTCTGCCTCAAAGAGGACTGAATTCTTAGCTCTGTTTGTTAGTTGCTGCACTTGGGAGAGATTTTTCTGAGTATTTCAGTAAACACACTGCTGGATGTTTTCTGATTGTCTTCAGCTTGATGCTTAATTATGGGTTAAAGAGCTGCAATGTACTTTGATATAGGAAATACGTCACTTGGAGTACTTCAGGGAAACCAGTGAACAGCATATGAAGACCCTACCATTGCTGAAACAGTCACTACTTTAAGGTTTTTACATTCTGAATGGTTCATCAGATTGTGGAGATTTTGTGTTTTCTTTTGTCACATCAAAATACTTCATTTTTTGGCTTTTTTCTTGCAAGGTAACAAAACTATGTGTAGAATACTTTTTGATTATCAGTGGGGCTTAAAGAGAAATACATTGTGCTATATGATAATGTTCTTCAATTAACTTGAGAAATTTTTGGCTTGATAACTATAGAAGGTTTAAGGAAAACAAATTGTGTACTGTAATTATGCTTTGTATCCTGAATGAGAGTTGTAAATGTTCTTTTGAGTAATATCTGTGAATTATTTTGACTGTACGATTAACCAATCCGGCCAGAACCGGCTTGGTTTCCATTTAAAAGTGAAGTCATATAGGAAGCATAATAGAATATCTCAAGTATATGGTGGGAAAAATGTTTGGCTGGACCTCTAACTTGTGTAAAGGGATATCAGATAAAGATTTAACTATTATTTTTGTTCTGTTGCAGGGATTTCTCCAAAGTTAATATCCTGGTACCTGGTGCTGGGCTAGGTAGATTGGCGTGGGAAATAGCTATGCTCGGTTATGCTTGCCAAGGAAATGAATGGAGCCTCTTTATGCTCTTTTCTTCTAACTTTGTACTCAACAGGTATATAGCTTATGTTTTACTTGCTGAATAAAACCAAGAGAGGCAAAACTATAAATGAGAGAAGTCTGAATATTTAAATCTCATAAGAACAGATTCATAAGAGATATACTACAGGACACACATATTCACTTTTTAGAATGCTTTAAGGAAAAAAAATCTTAGGAATGAATGGAGAAGAAGTATTTTGTCCAAGTCATTAAAACTATAGGAAGCATGGTTTTTAAACTGTGATATTTAAACTCTCCAAAGTGTACCACAGTTTTTCTGCAAAATTTTGATTAGGTTTTATGATTTAATTCACATCTGATTCTGTAAAATGATGCCTGTCTTACTATTACTGAATATGGGCTAGTAAATATGTCCATGGTATTTAGTGGTGGTGATTATTAACAGAGAATACTTGTTAAAAAAAAGTATCACATTCCATACTAAAATTTTAGGCACTGTTTTGACAAGAAAAACAATCATTGAAGTGTGCTGAGCAAGAGGCTAAAGTAGAGTTAGTAGTTCCACAATTATCCTCAGATGATAAATTTAAATGTAGTAAGTTTCATGTTACAGGTTTTACTTAAAATGACATTTCTGTATTTGGTATTCTGCCACTTGCATTGGAAATTACTGTTTTCAAAATGACCTTATTAGAGAAGAAAAAAGGCTGTGCATGCCGCTGTTCTTTTAAGAAAGAGAGTGAGAAGGCTATGGGTAGGCAAGTATTGAAAGAGGCTGAGGGGTGGGGGGGAGTTAGTGCCAAGTTCAGAGAGGAAGAATTTGACAGTTCATTTATCAGTCTGAAATTATACACCTTTGCTGAAAATACCTGAACTACTGGCTTTTTTCTATATTACCATATTGTTTTGGAGACAGTTTTTTACGCTGATTGTCCCCAGTGCACTGTGATGCTCTTACATCTCTTACAGCTTACTGTTCTAAAACAGCAAGGGGAAAACACTGAGCGATTCCTGCTCCATATCTGCATATAGCAGTAGTACTACATGTGATGATAAGAGATATTTAGTGGAGTTTCATTTGTTCTTTTCTTCCTACATTATTCTCAAGTGACTAATTTTGTGCTGAAATTGTATATGACAATTGATCTGACTGATGCCTTTTAGCTACTAAAAGGAAGCCATGTTCCTCTCATGCTTTGACACTTCAGCAAAAAAGCATTCATTTTCCATCTTCTGGAGCATTGGTCAGCAGTCACAGAGGTTAGTTAACTTCACCTCTACCCTCTGATGACATGCTTCCTAAATAAAGAGTCTTTGCCCTATACGTGAAATTATCCTAAAGATTCATGCTTTGCTAACGGTAGCAATTTTAGCATCTAATGCTCTTGTAGTATTTCATGTTTATGTAGGATATTTAGCAAGGAGGTGTATATTCATTAAACTTGTGAATAGTATGGGATTTTGAACAGCAAAATTGAGTGTTGTGCAACTGCTGTAATCTTCATCTTTGCTGGGCAGGTTATCGTTTGTAGTCACTTGTTACCATGGAAGAGAATACTGCTATGAGCAGCAGTCAATGTAGTTGAAAGTTCAGGCATTCCTTTCTGCAGATGTAGTTGTGGGCTTGATGTGTCTGTTGTGAAGGTTTTAGGGAATTGAAGATTCTTTCAGTTTAGTCTTACATGGCTGTTCACAGCCTTCTGAAATGCACATTTGCTTCTCTGAAACTGGAAGAAACAGAAGTGATAAATATAAGTTGAAGATAATACCTAAAAAAGAGTGATCAGAAAAACAAATTTGGCAATTAGTTTTTGACTACAGTCTTAATGTAATTTATACTTTTTTTAGTTGATAAAAGCATAAGGATTTTGCTCATATGTACTTGCAGTTTTACAGCTTTCAGCTTTACCTTCTTTGATGATGTTTAAGAAGACAGAGTACTGTTCTGAATGTCTAGCATTGCTGCTGCAGGCTCCTAGATCTGTTGCACTGGCTTAATATTTCTATGTGCAAAGTGGTATTTGCTGATTTTCACACATTTTGAAAAAACCCTTTCATATCTCTGAAATGTTGAATTTTTTTTAGAGTGGATAAAGTTGCCTGATATGGTATGTAATGTGTGTGTCACAGTGTAACTGTGGTCACTGTAAATATCTGAAATTATTTAGAGTTTGTTATTCTGTTGAGTAAACTTTGATTTGAGAATAAAGTGACCCTGGACTAATTAAACTGCAGTGGCTCCAAGGCTGCTTCCTTTATGGTAAATTCTGCTTCCCCTTGTATGCAAAAGGTTCTTACGTGGTGTGTTATTCTTTACTTTCTGGTAAGAATATAATTTCATCTTGACATTTGGAGAAGACTGCTAGTTGTGTTTGTAGCATGTCTATGAATGCCTTAGTATGAAAACAGTTAGGTTTTATTTTTATCTGTAAACCAGTGAGAAGTGAGATTTGACCTACTGAAAACTGTCTTTTCAGCTGCCCGTAGGGAAAATAATGAGGTGTGTCACGCTTAAATATGGTACATTTTTATAATACTGTGTATATTGCACATCTTTCATTGTAAGAATGGAATTGCCAAGGACTGGAGTACTTGCTTTTGAAGTAAAAATTGTCGAAACTGGAAATGTATGTTTTCAAGCTTGCATATGAAAATGGATTGGCTATTTTCTATTAAATTGGAACTATTTCAAAGTCTATGTGAACATGAACTCCTTTCTAATTTTTTTATTGATATTGTAGTGGTTAGGGGACTCTAGTTGTTTGGTTTTGGGTTTGCTTTTTTTTTTTTAACCAACTCTATATGTCTGATATTTATTTATATATTAAGAAAGTTGTTGAATGCTGTATACTGCTGCTCTAGTACAAGTTTTAGTTTTTAACTGATAAAATGAAACAGGTATATGACAGGGAGAAGGTAAAAAATATTATTTCAGAGACTTTATCAGAAATATATTCTAACCAGAGCCAAAGGAGTGCACTTTTTAGAACCCAGTAGATTGCTTGCAGTTTATTAAATGCTTGATGATATGTATTTTGTGGAACAGATATGTCCTTTGTTGTCTTTGAAAGAAAATGATTTTTAATTTTTTAGTTACAAACTAATTTTACAGGATGGTGGGAAAAAGCTTCCTTTTATATCTATATGCTGCGTTTTATCCCTTTTTAAAATACAAGTTGATTTAGTTAGCCATGACAACTCAGAAACTCTGTTTAACAAATATGTCTTTGCCTAGCATAATTGTACAGATGCAGATATTGCAAACTTAAAATGACTATTAGTGTGCTTTGCAATGTGGAAATGACTGTGCTTTGCAAAATGGTGCATATTTATTTTTTGAATTTTTAAAGCATCTTTTCAGTTTGTATCTGAAAAATACTTTTGTTTTACTATGCTTCAAAACTTCCCATGATTGTGGTTCAGAAAACAAGAACAAATGTTTAAAAAAAAAATCATGGAACTAATTTTACTAGGCTTCTGTGTTTGTTGGGTTTGATTTTTTGTTTTGTTTGTTTATTTTTTAAATAGGAAGAGAGATGATCCTGCAGATTTTCGCTTTATGGAATATACCAAATCATAAATCTCATTAATATTACAAAAAAAAAGTGTGTGTTTTCTTCTCAGCACTAAAATAAGTTGGAGAAAATTGTAAGATGTCATAAAAGAAAATTCTAAACTAAAATTCTCAAACTAAAAAGGCAATTACTTTGTGGTAGTGATTTTGTGTCAGATTGAAGTTAGTTTTTTGATCATTTCATTATTATGGGCAGTCCAATGTGTTTTGAACTAGATTAAGTCTTCTGGCAAATGTGTAGCTGTTAAAAGCACTTTGACTCTTATATTTCTAGATTATAGATAAGAAATTAGATGAAACAAATTTTGCTGGTTTTCATATTTTGCAGATGCTCTCAAATTAATTCATGTAAGCTTTATCCCTGGATTCATCAATTTAGCAATAACAGAAGATCTGCTGATCAGATACGGCCAATTTATTTCCCAGATGTCGATCCTCACAGTCTTCCTTCTGGTTCAAACTTTTCTATGACAGCAGGGGATTTTCAAGAAATTTATTCTGAGTGCAGTGAGTAAATGCAAACTTCTAGGCTATCCATGTAACCTTATGTACTTTCAGAGTATTTGGGACAGATTATAAAAAGAATAGAAGTTTATCTACAAGTATAAAGAACTAGCTGTAGCCAGATTATCTTAGAGTATTTCTCCGGCTGTATAATAAAGTGCAGATCAATAGGTCTATTTCTTACTCCAAATCAGCTTTTCCTCCTAGTTATAGAAAATGTTGACACCTTCTTGTCTGACAGATCGTGCAGGAGCCTTCCCTACAGCTGCCTAATTTTCTGAAGATTCTGTCTTTGATAGTACAACGTGCATAAATTAAGAGTTCTAATGTTTTTTATTTATAGAACTTAATTTTTGCTATTTCAGTAATACCTGTCTAGAGAAAAACAGGGAGACTCATGCTTTAAAAGGTAGACTTCGAAAATTCCTCCTTGTTGAATTGACTAGTTAAAAACAGCTGGGGAGATACTCGAATACTGAGTAAAATGTTTTAAAGCTTGTATAAGTACGCTTTAATGTGCAGAATTGTATTGTTCTAGATACTCATAGAGAGTCCTAAAATCACTGCAGATTTTTGCAGTTGCATTTTTAACCATTGTCATGATAAAATTCATAGGACAGGTGAGTAATAGTGCACTTGGGCCTTTATATAAAATGTGATACATTTACATTTTACAGTTTATAATGTATATCATTTTATATAATGTATGAACAGTTTTGTTAAGTGAATAAGTAATATGTAATATTTTAGTGTGTGTATGTGTACATCTACACATAAGTAAAAGTCAAATGAACCAAAGTTAACAGTTTTTTATATAAACTAAAATACTTTATTTACTTGTAAACAAAATTAGGAGCTTTCAGCTCCTGTTAGTTGAAGATAGTTCTGAAAGTATCAGCAAATAACAGGTTAAATTATGAACTTTTGCAGGGTTAAAAGCATTGCGACTAACCTCTGTGTACTTTGCTCTTTTTATGCAGATACGTGGGACTGCGTGGCAACTTGCTTTTTCATAGATACAGCACATAATGTTATTGATTATATTGATACTATATGGAAAATACTAAAGCCTGGAGGAATATGGATAAATGTAGGCAAGTGTGACCAGCCACTATTTTTTACTTATTTTTCAAAGTATACTTGAAAATAGTGTGTGAATAGTTCTGTCTGTGCAGCAAGAAAAATACAAGGCTTGGAAATCATCTCTGAAGTGTTCAAAATACGTTCAGATGTTTGCTAGTTACTATCAAGTCAACCCTGTGTGATTTTTAAATAGGCAAGCAAATCTTGCCAGTGGCAGGTTTTGCAGTCATGCATCAAACATTTGTTTTTTGACAAATGCAGTATTCTGTGTTGTTTTTTCCTATATTTTTAAGAAAACATAACTTTTAAATACATCCTTGCCTTTTTTCTTTTCTTTTTTTAATGTCTAAATGGTACTCTACTTTGAAGCAGAAGTTTTGGGAATTAGATTTGATTGGAGCCTTCCATAGTGAAGGGATGTTAGACAAGACCCAAGCATTAAACATTTTGCATAGTGAAAACTGGCCAGTTATTGGTCAGTCAGACACTCTCCCAGTCCCAGCCAGTCAAAGTGCTAGCATAGCTCCTAGGCAGACGTTTGTATTCTGAGCTATAGAGACACGCTTGACTGAAAAAGTTTTAAGATGCAGAAAACAAAATCAGGTAGGAAATGTTGCAAATTGATAAATAAGAGCTAAAGTAATTAATTTTCAATTTGCATTGATTCTGAAATTCATTATAAAAATCATATTCAAGTAATAGAAAATGTTCCTTTGTCAGTACTTATAGAATGGTTTGGTTTGGAAGGGATCTTAAATATGATCTAGTTCCAACCCTCCTTCTCTGGGCAGGGAACCTTCCATAGTTTTGAGTATGTGAATCCAAATAAAAGCATTTGTTGCACTATCAGTATGTGTTGTGCTTTTGATTTTTAACACATATTTTGCCGTTTTGATAGCCATATCTGTTGTATCTTTGAACTTTAGGTCCTCTCCTTTACCATTTTGAAAACTTGGGAAATGAACTTTCCATAGAATTAAGCTACGAGGATATAAAAAATGTTATCCTGCAATATGGATTCCATATAGAGGTAAGAAGATGTGTAGTTTGCAATAAGCAGTATTGTTATGAATCAAACTGCTTGGAATAAACAACCATAAATTTTGTTTAGTATAATGGGATATATTAATGACTTCTAGGAGTATTATGTATCTTAAAAATTATCTGCTTTTCTTGTTTTTTTTGAGAAGTGTATAGATGGGCCTCATAGTCCAGTACTATACAGCATTTTCTTGTATAGTTCCTCTGCAGAAGCTGTCTTGAAAACTGCTGTTTTGTTTTCAGGTGGAGAATGAATCTGTACTGTCAACTTACACTGTGAATGAACTCTCCATGATGAAATACTACTATGAATGTGTGTTGTTTGTGGTGAGAAAACCAGAACAGTAGTGGTCTGAATAGGTTAATGAGAAGATAATGTTGGATTGAAAGGTAGAAATGAGAATAAAGTGATCTTGTGATGTGCGGACACAACCTCAAATCAGTGGTGCCTTCTTGTTCCTAAGAGGATATAGATAGTGTCTATTTTCTTAAGATCTCTGTTGCTATTCAGACATATACTATGCCATGCATATTCATAATACACTTGTGAAAGATTAAATATTCACACGCACTGTCTTTGTGCTTTGGAATGCATTAAATATAAAAGCAGAAGTGTTTTCTTGAGAACAAAATTTAATGTTTGCCATACTAGGATAATTTTCTGCTGCTGCTGCCTCATTTTTCATAGATTTATAGTGCTTTTTTTTTTCTACTTTGTGATATTAGGACTGCATGGAGGTGCTTACTGTACTAGCTGTGTCACTTTTAGAGAAGTATTTGTAAATGTATACTTAAATTATGAAGTCTGAAATGGTTGGGAAGTGGTAAAATCATTCTTGACAAATAAAATAGCTGTCAGAACTGTTAGAACATTTTCTGTGGAACTGAAGTGAAACAGGATATACACATTTTGATCTTTGACTGTACCACTGTTAAAGGTTTAATTAAAAAACAGGAACTGTATGAAATTTGAAATGCTGTGTGAAAGCAGAATACTGAGCGAAGAAAAAGCAGAATTTCACAGAGAAGCAGTATGTTAACTTCAGTTCAGGAAAACACCGGTCTTGATTTATCTTACTGATGGAACTGCAATGTGTTAGATGCTTTGCCTTCTTGAAATACACTGATTTTGGGTCATCTTCTTGCTGCTTAAACCAGATTTCTAAAGTTGATAAACACAGCTGAATTATCCATGCCATGTGTATGTAGTATAACATAAAAAATACCTGTCAGAGCAGTGAAGTTACATTTAAATATGTACTCTAATTACCTTCACGTGAGCCAGGATATGCAGGCCAGATGATTGACAGTTTCCTTGTGACTTCTTAGTTCCTCCTACTAAAGTGGGTTTTTTTTCTAACAGATGTGACTTAGGTGAATATTTAATCTACAAGTCACGATATACAAGAGGCTTAATCTCATGTCAGTCTGAAGTTACATACATGAGAAAAACATTAACTAACAGTCACTAGTCTGAGATTAGTTGTCACATTAGGCATTTTGTTTTTACAGTATATTGATTACCTTAAGTGCCATTTCAATGCATTTTCAAAAATATGTTTAAAATAGGAAACCATTGTGATGAGGGCTGAATTTTTTTTCATATTTGGCTATAAGGACACTGGTCAGTAGTTTGTTTCCGATTATCTTTTGTCCGTCTTTGATGGTCTCTCTAATAGATCTGTTACTGGCTTTTGGATTTTTCTAATCAAGGCCAGAAATCTGTGCCTTTATTCCTAAATTCAAAATCTGCAAGGAGGGAAAAAAAAATTTAAAAAAAAAAAATTCATTACCACATAGGAGAGCACGTGCCTGTATATGTATTGTGCCCCTTTCTGCTCAGAATCGTAATTGAGATCAGAGGCTTCTGGTGTACTGAAGTTTTTAAGTACTTCTTGGCTTAAACTAGTCTTCTTTGAACTCTATTTATTTCTAAAAGTGCACGAACTGTCAAAGTTCTACCCTGTCTAAGGGAGATGTGTTTAAAGTTTAAGCACTGCTATTCAACAAATAATTTAAAAATGAAAATCCTTGCATGGCTAAAAAGCCACGTGCTTTTAATTTCCATATTGTACCAGTTACTTGAATTTTTGAGGAAATGTGTGGTTCTTTGCTTTCAGTCTGCTTTTCTTTATTAGGTAGAATATGATTAGTAATTTACTTGATTTTCAAGCTTCTTGAGCTAAGACAGAGGTTAGATGAATGTCAATTAAGCTGATGCTGAGTAGTGAGTGTATCTATCTGTAATACTACCAGTTGCTGCCCCTTACACAGTCTGTAACTTGAAATGTGGCGTTCTGTTTTTCAAAAAAAATGGTTGGTTTTCATAAACAACCATTTATTTATGGTTGTGTGTCAATATCCTGTGTTCTGGTGGTTTTTTCCTTGCCACTCCATGTTGTCATAGGTGCCATTTCTGTATGTTCTCTAAAATGTATTTACATATGGTATAATACAGTGATGTGGTTACATTTTTGATCCAGAAAACACTGTTTATTTTCCAGAGCATTCTGCTTTTAAATTGCAAAAGCCACATTAAGACCTGGAAGCAAAATAACCTTGTAAATGAGCTATTAGTAGTGCAGACCCATTTATGAGTTCTTAGAATTCGCCACTTTTACTGTAATGCACAGAGACAGTTGTGTGTTATAGAATTTGATCGTTGTTTTATTTAGTTTTATATGCAGGGGGAAATGCTCAAGGTGTTCGTAAGCTGAGACTGTTCCATTTTCACTGTTAAATGATATGTGGTAACAGGTGTAAAATAAAATGTTGCATAGCTGTCAGTGTAAAACTTCTTTATATGGAGTTTGATAAATGTAAATTGTCACATATTTTTTTTGTGTTATACTCTGAAATTGATTGCAAAGGTGGTAAGAATGGGAATTTTCACTTCTCTGTGTGCACTTCCCACAGTTTTCAGTGTGTGTAATGGACTGGGATTTTTGGATATTAAAGCTTGCTGTAAGGCTTGATGTTGCATGTGTTTGGCTCTATTCTTTAGTGCCGGTGAGGGTTGGGTTGTTTGGGCTGTTCCTGCTCCATCCTTCACCTCAGGCCGAGGGTTTGGATGTTCCCGCTCCATTGGATGTTCCTGCTCCATCCCTCTCCACTGGCCGAGGGTTTGGATGTTCCTGCTGCATCGTTTACCGCTGGTGAGGGATTGGATGTTCCCGTTCCATTGGATGTTCCCGCTCCATCCCTCACGGCTGGTGAGGGTTTGGGTGTTCCCGCTCCATTGGATGTTCCCGCTCCATTGGATATTCCCGCTCCATCCCTCAGGGCCGGTGCGGGTTTGGATGTTCCCGCTCCATTGGGTATTCCCGCTCCATCCCTCACCGTCGGTGCGGGTTTGGATGTTCCCGCTCCATTGGGTATTCCCGCTCCATCCCTCA
>JAHLSL010013373.1:1526797-1537918 GCA_025920805.1 Petroica traversi
GCCCGGCCTCACCTGCGCCTCCTGCCAGCCCGCCTCCCAAAGCTCCTTTCTTTTTGTCTTCCTCGGGGCGAGAGAAGAACCATCCCGCTTTACCGGCCCCGCCCCCGCCGTGAAATGGATGGGAAACAGCCTGTCCACCTTACCTGAGGTTGTGCTCAGCAGCCTCCCCATCCAGCAGTTGAAGCTTGCAGAGGTTGTTCGGGTGGCAACTCTGTCGAATTAGTGTGAGGGTTGGTCTCACTGCGGCGTCAGCTTCCTAAACTTCGTGTTTTGGCACTTAATAGCAGTGCCAGAGCTGTCCTTTAACCACAACATCTTGCGGAGGCGGTGGCCAGAGGAAGGGCATCAGTGTCGTAATGATTAGACAAAGACAAAGTAGATTAGACAACATTTTAATTAAAAAAAAGCAACCCACACAACCAAAAAAAATCGTGATCAAATTTCACAGCTTTCAAATCTAGAAGTTTGGTGCGTGTAAACTCACTTTTCTTCCCACTTTGATATCCTGTAAGTAAGACCAAACTACTTGATTCAGTGATACGGAAGTGGCAGAAAGTGTGATCAGGTTAGATGGTTTGAACTGTAGTTGTAGACTCCAATTTTGAGAATTTGAGACCCTTCATAATACAGCAGCCATTTATAATCTGTAAAGAAGACAGTGGCTTTTCTTTTTCAAGCTCTGCCTTTTAGTGTTTTCTTGGTTGATTGATTGGTTATTGGATTTTATTGATGATGGATCGTAAAATTAAGACAGGAAAAAAATTCAGGAAAAATTTTATGGCCTAAGGCTATTATACAGCCATTTTAAACACCAGAAAGCATCTCTTTGTCTTTTGAAGAGAGAACGCTTGTATTCATAAGCATAGTAATTAAACAAATTGAACAAACCTCTACAGAACAGTTTGACTCCCATAACAAGTATAATGCTGAACTTTTTACTTGCTCTTGGCGTTATTTGGCATAATTTTGTAAGCTTTAGCAGTAGGAAGGCCACAGGCCCCTTGAATTTCCACACAGTAAAGATTAGTTCTCTATTTAAAATATTTTTCTAGCAGTGTATTTTAACAGGTTATTTCTCTTGGTACAATATTGTGTAAAAATGTTTTGTTTTAAAATAAGACTTGGTTAACACCTCAGGCTAGGGGTATTCCAATTTTTGTGTGTACTACCTATTTTAAATCTTTTATAATGATATTTCTCATGATGATTTTTACACCTTTCTGAAAATACAATCCCTAAGTTAGTATTCTTTGCTATTTGGGGTTTGTGTATTTCATTACATTAATAAGTATGATCAGGATAGTGTTAATTTTACAGTTTTTTGTTAACGTTTAAAGCATTATATTAATGTTGGCTGGAGAAGAAAGATTATTTAAATTTTATTTCCACATAGATTTTTGCAACAAGAGTTGGAAAATTAACTTCTTAAATATTGTGCAACTTAGTCTATAGAAACCGAGCTTTTGTATCTCTGAGCTTGCTACAAGTTGCCTATCTTGACAGAATTTCTCCTCAAAACCTGTGTGGAAACTTACTTAGTTGAAGGTGAATATTTGCCTTATTTTGCCTTTCAGTGTTTAGTGTTTGTGCCTATCTTATGTACTTGACGTTTTTTTCGTTTTCACACTGGAATATTGGTGATCTGTAAACCTGAAAGCTCTTAAGATTAATTATGCATTTAGTCTTAGTCGAGAATTGAGTGTGTGTTTATGAACTCTTAAACTCTAATAATTTTGAAATAAGGGTACTGTCATTCACTTTTTGCATACAAAGCGTCAGGGTTCTGTTTTTAAGTACTTAGCTCTCAGTGTGAGCAAAAACTGATTAAAATTCCAGGGAGTCCAAATTATGCAGGGGAGAATTTGTAAAAGTAGTCAACAGTTTCTGAAACTCCTCTGCCTGAGATGTTTTTTCAAAGAATTTGTAAGCCACCTGCCCTGCACATTTCTATGTGAGTGATGCTGCCTACGGGCTGGAAGATCATCCATTCCACATTTGTCAATTTTTGTTAATGCTTTGCGGTACAAAACTTCCAGCGTACAAGAATGGGCAACTGCTTTTGGTTTGGCTTTCTTCCCATTTCAGTATAATCAATCCTTTTGTTCCTTTGTCAGGGTGTCATTTATTTGGTTTTGGTGTAAATTAATAGGAACTTTTGTTCTTCATTATTTTCTGAGGACAGGCATTCCCAATGAGAAAATTCACATCAGTAGTATTCTGCAGGCAAGGAGCTGCCTTACTGGTATGAAATGTCTGCACCTTCCATCCTCTGTTAATTATTATAGGTTTTAAATGATGCAGGGTTCTGCAGCAGAAAGAGGTTGCTTAGTTCAACAGATTGTGGTTCTGGAGAGGTCTGTGTGTTAACAAATAGAAAAATGTATTCTTTAAATGGGAAATGTGGTGATTTTATGTACTTTTCCCTTTTGGGAAGTGGGGGAAGCATAATTTTTCAGTATTTGAGAAGGTGTGGGATGATACTCACTACTGGGTTTTTTTATTCTGTTGCAAAACTAATGGACAAGTCATTAATTTTTTCAAGAGCCGCACTGTAGAGGCCCAGTGAAGCTGACTTGGTCACAGTGTGGATTGTGGTGGTACTTTCACCTCCCACAGGCTGCACTTTGTTATCTGAGAAATACCAAAACAATTACACCAGTTTATTTCTTGAAAATACTTCTGTTCAGCATCTGTTACAGTGGAGATGGTGAAGTAAAATATTTAAAAATTTGAACTGTAGGTTTGGAAAAATTTAAACACAATATAGGGTGGAAATGCATTATTTTAGGTTCATGTCAGCATTCACTTTTTTATAGCAGAAGAAAACAACATGCTTGCAGTCTTAGGTCATTCCTCTTCCTATGCGTATTCTGTCCATAGAATCATGCACAGATTGGCCACTGTTTATAACTGTGATATGTTTATGAACAAGCAGTGTGTTTCCTCATACACATTAAAAATAAATAAATAAAACTGTGATGCCATATTAAATTAGTAGATGAGTATGAGTTTCTCTTCAGGGTTTTTTGAGATGCTGTCTAATTAGATAGGTTAGAGCATTGTGCTCACAGTGCCAAGATTGTGGGTTTGCTCCCCATATGTCCATTCACTTAAGAGCTGCACTTGCTGATCCTTGTGAATCCCTTCCAGTCTAGAATATTCTGTGATTCTTAAGGTTTCTTCACTTGAATACAAGAGATAAAAGAAGAAATAGAATGTGCTTTAAGCACTATAAAATGGTTTATTTATCCTGGAAGTATCATCCCTCTGAGTTGCTGTTAAGTAGCTAAATACATTCTTTTGAATACTAGTTTAAAAATGTGCATGAAATTTGCATACTGTTACGGGGAGAAAAAGCAGTGAGCTGGTTTTATATGCACAGTCCAATAATTGCACAAGTTTTATACTATTTTTCTGTGCAAAAGTTGTAAGTTGAAGGAAATTTATGGAATTATGGAAGCTGTTACATAATTCTTTGCAGGAATATTAAAAAAGGCAGAAGTAAATCATGGTCTAGTTAACAATCATAAAATTAAAATAGTTGTTAATATGTAATAGCTGAGTAACTCTTCCTAGTCTCAGTTTTATTATTTTCTGCTACTGGTATACGAGTTAATGTTTTGTTAACTTTTTGTTTATTTGTCCCTTTTCAAAGCAAGAAGAAGAAGAAGAAGAAGAAGAATTCTGTCAATATAACTCATTCCTGTACTGGAGAACACCACTGCCTGCTATTGATTTGTCTGATATTCAGAACCTAGATGAGGAGACTCCATCGGACGCTAAAACTACTGCAACTGATGCCACAGAGACTGAAATGGAAACCTGAGCAGTTGTTTCATTTCTGTTCCCAGGAAACTTGTTTCCATTGAGATTCAGGTTTTGTTCCTTGGATGAATAATAAGCATGCTTATGTTGTCTTGAGAAACTGTTGTGGCAGTCTTTAATAGCAAATCTGAGTTGCCTTAGAGGATGGGATAAACAGTATTGGATACTTAACAGTAAACTGTCTGACCGTGTCCAGTAAGGAGGAGGCTACAGTGTCTAACAAGAATACTTGAAAACATGGAGGCAGACTAAAAGAAGAATGCAGTAAATTAGAACTTTGGGATGCAGTTAAAAGAAATGGGGATATATTACGTGTCAAGAGGAAATGGAAAATCGTTTTTTCTGTCCTTAACAAAAAACACGTGGTACCGGAAAGTGAAATATTTACCGTGTGAATTTATCATAAAGCACACAAACTGTAGTGATTTCTAATGTGAGGTTTTTTCTGTACAGTAGCTAAACCAAATAATAAGAGTCCATCAAAATCGGACAAAACATTCCCTTTTCTATGCAAACCAAAAACCAAGTGTGGCAGAGAAGGGGAAGGAAAAGGGGCTGCTTTCTGCTGAAAGCTGCCGCTGTTCTGACAGATTTCACATTCTCATTAGGAAGAAGTTTTTTCACCTTCTCTTTTTCACATTACGCACAGCAGTGAGCACCTAGTTTTTTATGTTTTTGGTTCATTCAAAAGTTGTTGCTATTCTTAGTCTTTGTGACATTAGCTCTGAACCAGTTGATAGCATTGGAATGACAGGTTTGGGCAGATGTGTCAAGAAAAGTTAGTGCAATATAAAATGACCACACACAAACTTTGCTGAATGAGGTGTAGTTTTTTGCAGAGACTGTGAATCTTGCAGAAAGTTTTTGCAGAAATTCATTCAAATAGTGGTTTTTTTGCTGTGAAATGGGAACTTAATGTTTGTGATTCGCAATTTATTTACAAATTGAAGTACAATTAGAAAGACATGTCTTTAATAATAGACTGAAGTTGTATGGGAAGACTTACATTTTGCAAATACGTTATGTCTTTAAGGATGGAAAATGTATTTCTTCTGTAATCATTATGGAAAAAGTCAACTTCTGAATTTTATTTTTTTGTAATAATGTGTTTTCTAAAGGACAATAAAGTTTCACCTTTGTGTATGTGACTTTGGCACTATGACTATGTGAAGTTCTTGACTTCATTTCATAAGATTGTTGCTTCTGTAGTTTTGTTGATTTATTAGGTCTTTTTGCTTAAAATAGTGAGCTTGTCAGCTTTCTTGGTAAACACTTGGGAACTTTTTCCAGTATTTGTGCTGCTTAGGTATCTGTATTTGCTGCTTATTCATTAAGCTAGTTAAGATCTCTGAATATCCCCGAAGAAAGGAGGTAGCTTTGTGGGTTAAGCAGTTCAGAGCGTCTCTTTGGGTATCCTACCTTCTGTCAGATTAACTGGATACATATTTGGACAGTTTGTGTTTTTCTCAGAGAGTTGTAAAATTTTGTTAAGTCCAAATGCACCAATTTGTCTTAGGAGGTCCTGTGAAATTTTTTTAAAAAACAAACTCCTTTTCTGGCAAGTAGGCTATAAAACTGCTATTTCATGTTCACTATAACCAAAATAAATTAGTGAAAAAAACAGATCTATTAATTTGTTGAGATGTTTGAGTTGGTTACATGATCTAGAGGGTTTTGACCCTAGATAATACAAGTGTTCCTGTATTTGTTAACTGTATAATTCACACTATCCAGTGTTCTCAGGATCCAGTATTTTGCATTATCATCTTTGCAGTGCACTCTCCTCATTTAAAATCTGTTTGATGATTCACTCACAATAGGTATGTCCTAGCAATGTCCTAGGCTGCATTCTGTTATTAAAATCTGTCATTCCACTGTATTCATGGGACATATGTTTTTTAATTGTCTTTCAAATACATGTTTGAGCTATCCCATAACAAGTAAGTCCTCTACAACAAATTAAGCTTGCAGTGTGTTGTAAGCCTTATGTTTACTTCATTTGCAATTGTGCTGTAGGCAAGCACTTTCCTCTTAGTTTGTTCCAGTTGTGGACTCTGTTATGGGCAGGAATGTTATGGCTACTTTTAGAGCATTTCCCGAGCTGATTCATTTTTTCCATTCATCTCTTTGCAAATACAGGTAAATTTAAAAGCCTTGGAAAACTACTTGAAATTACTCTTGAGAGCCTGGTTTATACAAGAGGCTGGGCCAGTAAGGGGGAGCGATTCCATTAGTTTTACATTAGAGCTAAAAAAGATATGATAAAGAATTGCATTTCTCAGTGTCTGGTGTCTCCAGATGCCATGTGACACTGAGCTACCAAACTGCTGGCCTTGACTTCTGACTCCATTTTTCTAGAGACATTTCATTCAAAAGCTGTGTTTAAACTGTATGTAAGCTTAAGACGTTTTAATTTGCATATGCATTAATATCCAGTGAGAAGAAAATGTTCTTTTGAAGATGAAGAATTGTCATCACCCATCTTTAGACAATTTGGTGGCTACATACTGACTGAAGTTTTAATTTGATACGGTTTTAAACTTCAGAAGAAAGAATTTATATTTTCTCAAGTGGGAGTTTGGTATTCTCTGAAATATTTCTCTCTAAAAGGAAAAATCAGTGTCACAGGCTTAAGAACTTATAGGGGGTAACTACATCTAGACTCCATCCAGGTTGATTAGGTGCTGCATCAGCAAGTAGCACAGTAAGGGTACAAGCATAATAGTAAGTCAAATGTGGGAGCCAAGTATGTTTCAGAGCAGTTTTAAAGAGTAAAGTAGTATGACCAATATTTGTTAATTTTTTTTACGTCATTCTGAAGGCCTGTTTTACGTTGTCTGATCTATGTTTATTGAGGGCCTGCATTATGTTTATGGTTCCCAAGATAGATAAGCCTCCGGGAGAAGATTAAAGCTCAGTCCATATCAGGAAAGTGAAGAACTACTATGAAAAACAGACTGCACAAGTGAATGTGTTTTGGGTAAGTAGGCTGTGATAGAAAGAAAGGGGGAAAAAAGTGGGGGATGGAAGGTGATGATGGAAGATTATCGGGAAGTAACTCAGCCTGTGAGTGCAGGTGTACTTGGCCAGCAGATCAATGACAAGAATATTTTCAGCATTACTTCCGTCTTCAGCATAGCAACATTACAGTAATTTGAATATGGATATCAACTAAATTTAATAGGTTTCTCATTGTTTTGACAGTAACTGATTTTTTTCCAAATCAACCTGGCCAAGAATTTAGTGGATGTTAAAAAAGCATGCTTGTACATAGATACTTGGAAAATAAACAGGGTTCTTAATGAGGAAGATAAAAGCATGCAAATGCATATGTTACCGGGTGAAACCAAAGATAATTACTATCCAGCATTTGCCAGCATGTTTTATCCAGAACAGTAGATTCATTTGGGGAAATTAATGAATTCTTCTGTGTAAGCATCTGACCATGACTGTGGTAAGAGGGGTTAGACTGCGCAGACTCACTGTTCTCTACAGCAAAACTTGTGCTCAAAGAAGCATTTCATAATAACTAATATGCCTAGGCTGGCTTAATTGCTTCCATGCCTACAGTTATATCTTTGACACTCTAGGTGGCAATACACATTCACAGTAAGTTACCATGAATCTGAAAAATGTTTTGGTTTGCTTTTATTTCAGACTGCTTCTGAAAATTCAAGCAGTGACATCATGAATGCTAATCATTTCCTTACTGTGATACATAAATAAGGGCAGATCAAGTCACAAGCTCCCGATCACAAGGTGACACAAGGTTTTCAGCATAACTAGAGTAAAAACTTTGTGTCAAGGAGTTTTGATTCATCTCTTAATTCTCTCTAAATTTCCTCATCCCCCAAAGGAAAAAAACAAACCAAAAAGCAGCCAACCAAACCCAGTTATCAATTTAATACATGGGATTTTGGTGTCACTGCTTTGTATCACTGTTTCCTTTAGTTAGAACTGCGGAACAGTCGGATTCTGTGTTGGATGGAAACCTCGATCAGTGGCTGAAGGCTACTTAAAGTGTCTAATGATAATATGAGGAAGAAAAAGGTAAGTGCTAATTCATAAGAAATTAATGAAGTATTTAAATATTTGTGTATAGGTAACTAACTGCAGTGTATGAAGAAAATTAGAGAAAGGGAGAGTTATTTTCCTATTTCCTGATTAAAATTCCCACTTAATGTTTTTTGTATTAGAGCATTTGGTGGTGATGTATAGTATATTTTAACAGTCTATTTTAACTACTATTGCATTTGCAAGTAATAGTTGTAGCCAGTAGTAATTTATGTTTTTAATGTTCCTGGCAAAGTGTTCTTGTATTCATGACTGCCTAGTAACTTCTAAGGACTTAACAAATCTCTTGAAGCCATACAGATAATAACTTTCCTCTACTTAAGGAAAAAATAGTTTTCTTATTAGTGATATGTTACCATTTTCAGGGGAAAAAATGTGAAAGCAGGATGAAGGCAAGGCAAATTTTTGTTTGTAATTTTACTTTGTTTATAAAAATACTGTGGTGGATGATTGTTTTCCTGCTTTTGTCTTATTTTACAATAATGAACTTTTATTTTACAATAATGAAAGAAGGGATATGGACTAGCTAAGCATTACATTTTTTTCCACTTTTCTTCTATGAATAGTTTCAGTTCATTGGATTGGAGTATGATTAATTAACTTACCAAGTATGAGATTGAAAAAATTGAACAAAAATAGCACTGTTTAATCTGCAGTGAAGTTTAAGCTAGAGAAAAGCCTTTCATGCAGAGCTATGAATGGAAATGGAAGTTCATAGTTCTCTTGCACAGGTGAACTTTTAACATCCTTCATTTGAGTAGTACACAGATGGTCTTCTACCTAAATTGAAACACAAGAATGAAATCTATTGTGTGTATGCAAAGTGTCAAATACCTCTCTCTGAAGCCTTATACTGATGCTGGATATTTTCTTTTGATGCTTCAGCTTGTAGAGTATGAAAATTGCTTTCAGTTTCTTTTAATTCCAGGAATTAAAAACCAAAACAAAACAAAAAAAACCCCCACCTTTTTTTGTTTCTGATTACATTATTGTTATGAACGAACTGTTTTGGCATAAAGAAAACTACCAAAATCCTTTGATTTCATGATCATCAGTTAGAAACTACAATTTTGTAAAAATCAAATAATCAAGGTCGCATCTGTGTATTCCATAATAGTTTTTCTTCTTTTACCTTTATGAAATTGGAGAAACCTGTGAGTGAAAAGAAGAAAATCTGCTTCAGACAAATTTCTCTGTTTCCAAATGTGTAATGTGCAAATACAGAGACACCGAAGGCAGCTTTTAATTGTTGAAATTTAACTCATAAAAATAATTCTAAACTATGATTGTGAAATACAGTATGAAAATAAAAGTTAGTACACTACTTTGATGTGATTTTCCTAAGAATGGAAGTAAACTCATTTCCTCTCCTTAGCTAGTGCATTTTTCCTGAGGAAAAAAAAAATACGTAAGATGTTTTCATATGAGGAAGGAATTTAAGAGAATACTACTTAAAGTGTCACCTATGCTGATTTCTGTGATTAAAAAACGCTATAATTTAAAACCAAACTATAGCAATTAGCAAACACATTGGTATAAATTATGTAAGGACTAAGACACTGGGTTGTAAGAGAAGAATGTTGTTTTAGAAATGGGTGATTGCTGCAAGGAAAGAATAAACGTCTTAATTGAACAGAAGAAAGCTTAAATTTGCTTTGCTTTCCTTTTAGAAATCTAGGTGCCCAAAGGTGAAATTAGAGCAGCAGCAACAAACAGCCAAGTTAATCAGTATGACTGTTCATGTTACGGAATATTTCTATTATTTGGTATGGGATAGCTACTCAAAACACAGCCTGAAAACATAGCAATCATAATAGTGCTCTGCATAGGTGACACCAGCATCTGCTGGTAACTGCCTGCTGCTTTCAAAGCCATGCCCTGCGGGCCAGGTACAGCTTGTTGGGTGAATCCAAATCACTTTTCTGCCATGGCTTGGCTTGTACCTGATGGAGAACCCTTGCCCAGACCCCACAATTGCTGGGATAGACTGTGAAAGCTGTCAGTCAATTCAGTGCAGTCAGCAAAGGCACATGAACATGGATGTGCCTTCAGAAGACTGGCACAGACAACAGAGACATATTCTTCACTGTGAAACTGCCCATTTTGTTGCACTGTATCATTTGGCATTGCTTTAAGTCTTGTGTTCCACTCTGAGAATGTATGCGCTCAGTGTACTTCACAGACATCCTAGTAAGTTCAAGTTTTCCTCTTGCCTCCAGCCATAGGTCACTAAAGGACAGACTTCCTTCTTCCATAGTGAAGCATGGCACTCTGTGTACATTCATCACTGTTTAGGCCTTGATTTTCAGGTATTTGATTTTTAGGTAATTTTAATTTTTAAATTTTTTTTTGTAAATAGTTGATTTTTAGGTAAATAATTTTCAATGAGTTCAAATTAAAGAGATCAGTCATGTGGATAAGGCTCTTTTTCAGTTTTAAGCACAGAGATTTTTGTTTGTCTTCTCTAAAGCTGAAAGCATTTGCTTTGGCACATCTTTGAATATGAATACTAACACAAAGCTTCATCTTCCCAATTCCAACTTCTGTTTAGTTTCTGTGAGAAAGATATCATAAAAACATACAATGTTAACAGTTTGGAAGGGCCTTAAAATAATTTTGAACAGATTTAAAATTTAGTCCCAGTCCCTGCTGCTATGGAAAGAGATACCTCCCACTGGACCAGGTTGCTCATGACCTTATCCAACCTGGCCTGGAACACTGCCAGGGCTGGGGCATCTCCAGCTTCCTTGCAGGCCCCTTTCAGATACATGTCTTTGTAGTGGACACATTCCAGTCCTCTTACCAACCTCAAGGCCCTCCTCTGGACTTGCTCCAACAGTTTCATGTCCTTATGTTGGGAACACCAGAACTGTACACAAGGTGGGTGACTACAGGTGAGTCTCACAAGAGCAGAGTAGAGGGGCAGAATAATCTTCTTTAATCTGCTGGCCACACTCCTTTGGATGCAGCCTGGAATGCATTTAGCTTTCTAGGCTGCAAGTGCACAATGCTGGCCCATGTCCAGTTTTTCGTCAACCACCCCCCCAAATCTTTGTCCACAGGCCTGCTCTCAATCACTTCTCTGCCCCACCTGTGGGTGTGTCTGGGATTGCCCTGAGCCAGGTGAAGGACCTTGCACTTAGGTTTGTTGAACTTTATGAGGTTTGCATTGGCTCGCCTCTCAAGCCTGTCAAGGTCCCTGTGGATGGCATCCCTTCCCTC
>JAHLSL010013373.1:1542918-1557250 GCA_025920805.1 Petroica traversi
CCAGCGGCGCTCCCTGCGCCCGCCGCGCCGTGAGCGGCGTCCGAGCCAATCCGCAAACGGCGCCGGGCTCCGTCTGCAATTCCTGGCGGCGTGGGGAGAGCAGATCAGCATTAGCTGTCGGCAAAGAGAATCCCCGGGCTACCGGGGATTCCGCCAGGGATTTGATGTTCTGGGGCCGGTGCTGTTTAGCTCCTTGTGTTTCTGCAAACGGGGATTAGAGCTGTTTTATACAAACACATAGATCTGCTTGTGTTCGACTAGTCATGCAAGGCTTCTGGCTAAAAGGACTGCCCACACTACGGGCAGGACATAGCACGGCAGCTTTGCGGTAGTGCTATTCCAAATAGCCATGAGGTTAGGTGTAGCTTTAGTAAATTGTCTCTTATTTTTGACTATGATGCTGACTGAATGTTTTTCTTTGTTTGTTTGTGGCTTTTCTGATTGTGTTTGGGGTGGTTTTTTTGTTTTGTTTTTTAAAATAAAATTTAAAGATGGAACGTTTGTGATTCAGATGTTTGGAGTTTAACAAGAGAGCTCTGCTACTATACATAAGATTACAAGACTGGATGATATTTCACACAGATCATGCTGTAGCAACACATGTGCCGTAGTGAAGTATCTTCTCAATCTATTTTTTATATACTTGCTGATAAAAGAAACCTGTTTACAGTGGAATATTCTTTATATATCTCTTTATTTACATAATTTCAAAAATACACTATATCTGCTTGTAACATAAGAAAAAAATGAGCTAATGTATTGACTTGTGAACACCTGAAGTCAAACCACAAAATTCTGTTACCAAAACCCTGGGGTAGCCAGTTTTTACAGATTCGTGTATTTTGGACCTACCAGGGGAATTGTACTGTTACCTGCAAGAATCAGTGAATACTGATATGAGCCTAAAATGAGTTTAAGGAAACATCACCATAGTTTTCTTTCTCTCTGAAGCATGCTCTGATGTTGTGAAATCAATTTACAGATTTTGGTAAGTTTATCTTGTACCATAACAACCTTTTTTAAAAGTAGTTGCAAGCTTATATAGTAGTATTAAAAACCACAATGAGCAGCAAATAAGTTGTCTTGTTTGAACCAGTTTCCTTAATTGTTTTATGGCTTGATAAGGAAAAGATGAAGATTTCATGACTGTTACAAGATCAGGCCACAGAGACTGCCCAGTAGTGAATGTGCTGAAGTATGTTGTTCCCAGTAGAAACCAAAGTCAGGAAGAAAACATCCAGAACTATACCAGAAGAAGACTTTTCTCTTTGATATTCACTGTCGCATTTTTTGTTAATATTGTAGGAGCAGAAAGCAGATAATTATGACTTGTTACTGCTTTTCCCCCTGCCCCTTTGTGACCCCATAGTGAAAGGCAAAACGCCAGGAAGCAGCTTTAAAAGGGCAGAAGGTAGGTGAGTTTAAGGTGTCTACAGCACAAAAAGGAAAATGTAGTTTCAATAAACATGTCTGTCCATTCATGCGTGATTATGCCGTGCAGACAGTACTCCACTCTGGGCTGTGGATAAATGATTTATGTGCCTGGGTTTCAGTTTTCAAAATTGTTGTTGGCGCCTGAGAGTGTAGGTCCCTCTGGGGCCAGCGAAACTTTATGTAGGTGTTGTTTGGCTTTGTGGAGAACCTCATGGGCCTGGGAACTGCAGAGTGTCACTCCTCTATTCTCCCCAGGAGCTCTTGTTTGCCTCTGCATAACCTCACTGGGAGGTGTCCCAAATAATAGAAAACAGGTTTTAATGTTCATGAAGCCAGAATTGTCCTGGATTCATGGCATTGCCTTTAAAGTGAGATTGCAGTACAGGATAGCATGTTACAGGGAAACTGCAGCAGCAAGAAGGGAAGAGCAGTCCCTTCATGTTGCTGTCAGTGCTATGCTGAATGTGACTGGTGTCAAAAATAGGATGGCACAGACCTTGCTGGGCTGCTGAATCCCATCTACCATATCTGTCAGTGTGGCTATAATCTGGTCTGTGGAAGCTGAAGGAAACTATTCCAGGAGGAAAAATCCATATGAACTATTGCATTAGTCTTGCTACCTATTTTCCTATATAAATAAATCCTTCATCCCTCATTTTTGTGGTTCAGGTTATCTTGATTTTTTTTATTTAGTAGCACTATGTTAAGTGAAAAAGTGGATCCCTGCACATGGGTCCTTCAGCAGGCTGATCTAAAGGGTTTTTCTGTGCTCTCCAGGGAGGTGGTAGGTTCAAGCAGGGTAACCCAGTTTTTTGAGAATTGCACTAATGAGTTTGAGACTCCTCAGGTGGTACACAAGAAGCCAAGGTGGCCACAGTTAGGCAAGTTTTGATCTTCCCTCTGTATTCCTTTCAGACTGGCTCTATCAAATGCTGTGTAAGCCTTCCTTGATCTTGTATTACAGAAACTTATTTCTGCGTAACATATATTCTAAGTAAATCCTTGTGATCCACTCAATGACTTGAATTACCAGTTCTTTTGCTTTATGTTCCCATCTTTAACACTTTCCTTCAGTGTCTGAGGTGGTCATACTTTTGCCTCCCAGCTGAAAGAACAGAGGCCCCTTTCAGGGACCATAGCCGTTTAAGTCTCAAGAAATGGAGGATGTATTAAGCCCTTATCTTCATCCTTTCCTTAGGATTGCCATTCCTTTGCTTCTCTGCCATAGTTCAGTTGCTGGTACATGCTGTTGTACAGTACTCTCTGTCCATCATATAGGAACAGAATGAGGCATTTAAAAACAGTTTCTGAAGTGTCTTGTTGTTCTTTTTACCAGGACAAGAGCTGGGTGTTGTTATGATTTACTTTGATAAATGCTAGTCTGATGTAGGGGTTTTTAAAACCCATGGGTGATGTGACATAGTGCTGTCTCAGTTTCCAAATGGCAAGTCCTTTGGTTGCTAATAAAATTGGTGCTTCTGGTTTTTCATAATTATTAAGTCTTAGTCATGAGAGTGGAGGTCAACCCTCCTCAGTATTATCAGTAATGGAAAGGTCTGTAGAGGGATGGTTTTGGGGCAGATACTTTCCTCCAGCCTTCTGTGGATTCAGGTGCAGTGGTCTGGAACTTGGTAAGTGCCATGGCTGCACCTTGGTGTCAGCCCTGTGGTGTGAGACAATGAATGTTTTCACTATAAAAGTGTTTTCCTAGTGACCATGAAGTGCTAGAGATTGCACGTTGGTGACTGGGACTCGGTCATATCTCTGAAGGGCTGGCAGCTTGCTCATCAGTTTAGGCTGCTTTGTTGAGGTCAGGCTGTGGATATAAAATTTTTACCAGCCTGGCTGGTGTGGGATAATCCGAGGTTTGATTAGGTCTAGTCCTATCAGTCCTATAAACCAGTGCACTGATTACCAGTATTGGTGCAATTCAGCCACCAAAGAGGCATAGCAGAATTTCTGCTAGTACATCCCAAGTGCTTATGAAATACATCCACCTCTGCCTGCTGGCCAACCAGTGTTTCCGAAAGGCTGAGTAGTAGTGCTGTCAACCTCAGCCCTCACAGCAAGCTTGTCCTGTTTATTCTCCCTACAGCACCCTCCTTGCCCCTGCTCTGCACTTCTCTCATCACTTGTGCCAGCACGGCTCATGAGACCATCCGAACACACATGCTGGCATCATGGTGAGCAGAGAGTGCTGCCAGAAGGTTGGGTGGCATTTGGGCTGCCATGTGAGGGACAGGAGTTGTCATCACAGGGTGGGGCAGTCAGGAGAGTATGCCCTGGAGCATAGCCTGGCCTGCTGGGAGCCTGGAGCCACAGCCCAGCTTTGTGCCAGGAGGGCAGTGCTGACGGCTGACAAGACATTCTGGGCAGTCGGGCATAAACTGCAAATGCAGCTGCTCCTTTCTGCCTGGTCATGGGGAAATCCAAGCCTTTGGGAGTCCCCCTGGCCACTGTAGCCACTCCTAGTGAATAAACAAGGGGATAAACCTGGTGTGGTAGAATATGTCTTGGACATGAGGCTGAAGGTGCAGACAGACCTGGTGGGGAGCTCAAGGCCATGTCCAAGTGGTCTCTGGGGCAAAGGAGCACAAGGATGTTCCAGCAGTCCCCATGGCTGCTCCCAGACCATGGCTGGCTCTTCTTCCAGCTAGTTTGTGGGTCTGCAATGTGTTGCACATCATGCTTTGATGATGTGACTTGTATTTAACAGTGAGCCGGCATGGAAAAGGAAGGGGTTTTTTTTGGAAGGTGGTGTGGAGGGCAGAGCTGAGGAGAGAGGTAAGATATGTCCAGGTGGGAAATGCAGAAGTGGGACTGACCTTACCTTCAGCCTCTTTAGAAATTCTCTTTCTTTGGAAAATTCAGTTTCAGTTATGTGAGCATCTGCCTGTCCTGTAGTGTGTGTAACGGCTGCTGCGCTCAGCTGTCAAGCCCAAGAAGATTTTGTTACTATGTGAGACAAGCAATGGAGAAAAACGAATTCTGACAGAAATGACAGTGAACAGTCACATGGCTCCAGAGGTGAGCTATGGGGATTGCTCACATCATGGAATCACAGAAGCACAGAATAATTTGGGTTGGAAGTGATGTTAAAGATGATCTCATTCCAGCTTACCTGCTACCTTCCTCTAGAGCAGGCTAATAAAGTGTAACTTCCTGGGTCTCTTCATGCTTCCTCCAGCTGAATTTTGCAATCTGCATTTGCTTTTCACATCAGATGCTTTAGATATAGATAGATAGATAGATGATAGATAGATGATAGATAGATAGATAGAAAGAAAGATAGATAGATAAACCCTTAGAGAGTCACCTCTCTAGTCAATATTAAACCTTATTTTGTTGGAAAAACATAAAACAAGCAAAAGAAAGCTCTGAAATTTACTATCAGATTTTTTTTTTCTCTTCTTCTTCCTGGTTTTAAACTAGAAATACCTTTGCGCACTGTGATTTTGAATCCTTTGATGAAGGAATGCATTTTCACAGCAATGGGTGGTTCACCTCTGTGGTTGCACAGTGCTAGGTAGGTGAGACCCAGTGTTAAAAAGAGGAAGTGGAGTAGCTCTTGCTAAGATCTTAACAAGTAAGAAGAATTGCCTTCCCATGAATGGCTTTCAAAGTGGAAATATGAATGAGACTTGAAGTGTTGTATTGACTCTCTGAACAATACATCTGAAACATAATTTTCTTATGGTTGCCTGGATTTTCACTTTAAAATTACTTACAAGATCATTTCATATGGGACATGTAACTTGCTTTGAATATGTGTGGTTTTCTGATTATATTGTATTAGTTAATAAAAGAATACCAAATGCCTGACTTTCCTTGGGACTGACTTCCCAAATATTGTTAGTCGGACAGGTAGGAGCATCCATTACAAAAATATGAAAATTTCGTCTCCAAAACCTACGCAGTAAAATAAGACCATGGTTATATTTAAAGATTTATAATAGTTTTCAAATATAGTATGGGTTAATTTGCCATTTCTTCCTCTACTAGTGGTGCTTGCTCTCAGTTGCTGCAAGTTTTAGGTATCTCTTATAATTTATTCTTCAATTTGGACTGTTTTCCATCAATTAAAATCTTTAGATGATGTCTTTAGCTATCTTTATGAATACTAACTTGTTCAATAATCCATATCTTATGCTGCCCAATGAATTGGTTTTATAAGAGATGTTATACAGCATTATACTCCATACAGTGCCAAAGTAACCCAAACATCAACTTTTAGCAAGGTGGCTGCCATCAGCCATAAGCACAGATTTTTCATTTTCTGTATGGCCCACAGTTATGATGCAGTCAGATCCAAACTTTGTCAACAATCACCATGCTTTTAGAACTGTGGGTTTTGGAGTGGCCTGCTTTAGGTGAAAGGCTGAATTACGTGTCACAGAGACTTTTTGCATTTCGAGCTGGGGAAACCTGTTTTTAAGCAATTTGCAGATATCTTCTGCCAGTATAAGTTTTTTAGCAATGTCTGAGGGGCCTGTTTCAATGACAGAGCTGAGGAATATAAGTTGTGACTTGAGATTTCTTGTGTTTACTTTTTTTGCCTGGGCTGCTGGAGGCAGTTTTAAGGTGAGGTTTTGTGTGCCCTTCTCCACCTTCTCCCATGCCATGGGCTCTGCAGAGGGCTGCAAACCAGGAGTCCCTCTCAAGCATTTACATCCTGAGCTTGGTATGCCCTTGGAGTCTTTGATGTGTTTTTCTAAAATATTGCATGTTAAGGGATAGCAGAAAAGCTTACTGTATTAGTTAATAAACTTAAATGTAGAAAGTAATAAACTAATTGAAGGTCTAATAGTCCAGATTAAGCTAAGATTTCCATCAGTTCATTGTTCCCTGTGACCCAGGAGTGAAGCTGGAGCTTTTTTTTCACAAGGAGGGTTTTGGTTTTAGTATTTCCTGCGTTTTGTTGTCATTTGATATTCATGTTGGTATTTGTTGTGTTGTGTGATCTGCTCTGGATCAGAAGCGCCACATCAGAAAGCACATTAAAGTCAAAGGGTTTTTGGTTTTTTTGCTAAGCTTGGGTACAAAATAGTGGAAACAGTTTTATGAGCCTTTGATGCAAGACCCTAATCCAGAAAATCACTTAAGCATACCTACTTAGCTTTTAAGTACAGTTGATTAACTGTGAAAGAAAATGCTATAGCGCTCTGTGAAGTGAAGATTAAGTTTATGTATTTCTGAAAAGCTAACATGCTACATTTGTTTTGAGAAAAAAAACCCCTAAAATCCCTCTTCAGAATTAATGACGAATTATAAGAAGTTCTGTTATCCTTCTCAGACTTGCGTCTGTGTTTATCATGCAAACACAGGTGACTTCTGTTAATATTTGTATTGTATTTGTGAACACCTAAGAATATGTTTCCAGCGGATGAGTTTGAATTGGTTACTAGGACATAATCACAGAAATTCTGCTGTGACCTGAAATTAGATACTGCCTTTAAAAGGGGAAAATATAAAAGCTTCTCAGTGCTACTGAATCTGCAGTCTGTCTGCAAAGGCAGTTTGAGATTAGCTGACAGTTGTTTTGTGATTGGCCATGATGGACAGGTGAACAGTAGAATCATTCAAACCTAATTGTTTGCACATTATTTTTCAAATCTTACTGAAAATGAAAATTTCCTGGTGAACTCAATTGCTTATAATTATGTATTTCCACAGATGTGCAGAAAGAATCTTGAACAGTGGGGCAAAGAAGTAGGTAAGAAAGAGTGGAAAAGCAAAAGCTGCTGGTTAGTAACAGAGGCACCGACGGATTGTGCTGATGGAGATCAGAGGAACTGCAGCATGTCTGTGTTACAGAGCCAGTGGGTTGTCCTGTGACAGGGTAGCCAGTACACAAGGAAACTCCAGAGGACCAGAGAGGCCATTGGAAACCTCTCATGACTTCATATTTTACTGCAGGTGACTTCGGAGTTTTGCAATGTTCTTCTACCCTATGTGGATCTGGGGTGGTGTTCTTTGTTTAGCAATTAACTGCTATATTATTTCATACCATAAGCATGCATGGAGTGGATGCTGAACCACAAAGTTTCTGCTCTAAAAAGCTTATGAGAGACAGCCAGTTAAGTTGGAAATCTCTTTAATGCTGGCAGTAATTTAACCAGTCGTTAATGAAGCCATGTAGAGTTACCAGGGGTAAGGGTTCAAGAGGTACCAGTGTGCTTAAGGCCCAAGCTATTGTGAAATAAGCTTGAGTGCTAGCTTCCAGGAACTCTGGCTGCATTTCAGGTACCTAATGTTATTGCAAGTGACTTGCTATATGTGAAGTTAATTTTGAAAGGATTTAAGATATTTTAGGACACCCACTCTGCTTGCAGTGGATTCTTGCACTAGCTGTAGTAAGGAGAAGTTCTTTCCCTCCTCTGATGTATTTGAATAAAGGTTGGTCACAGACTGCACCATGCTGACTTCTCACCTGAAAATAGTACCTCTTTCCTTCACTGGCATTCAAAGTCAGTTTGGATATTTCAGATATTTCTGATTATTGGCACCATCAGTAAGCTTCCTTACAGGTACTGTATGCTTGTGTACTGAAGCAGTTCTACTAGCCCCAGGATCATCTGTTGCTTTCTTAAAGAGAGTTTGCTTCATCTAATGACTTTGAAAGTAAGAAAAGGTTGTATAAAAGTAGTATATGATGCATAACTTTTTTTTTTGTTTCTAAAATTTTGACAAAACTTTTCAGCAATGCACAAATACTGGCACTGGTAGTTAAGATCTCTTAGAAAACCCCAGTTCTTTGCAAGTGACATTGTGTACTGGTTTCACTAAACATGCAGTGTATGCAGAGCTGAGGTATGGTGCTTGACAGAATTTTTCAGCTCTTGAAGTACTGCTTTTTGGCTAAGACACTGTGTTTCTCTGTTATCAGTACGAATTTGTTGCAGTTTCAGTAAGCTACTTACAACTTGATTGTTCTGTCTAGTTTCCAGCACAACTGTACTTTGCCTAAATGAACTATGTTATGTAAACTGGCTAGTCATTGTGTGATTTCTAATTATCTACACCTGTCTGGAGCTACAGTGTGTCACTAAAAGCAACTGGCTTTGTTTAGTCCAAAAATCAGTTCTGTTTCAATACTGGCTGAAATTATTCTACCACAGAGATGCGTGCTTTTTAATTTCCTTTTGCAGGGAATTGAATGGTGTCCAAAGAAAGGTGTTTCATTAGAAAATATGTTTATCTCTGCCTTTCACCCTAAAGTGGGCATAAGCACAGCTAAGCATACTAAAAAAATTGTTGTTTTGTATTGATAGTGTAACCTAGTGTTCCTAATGGTACTCAACCAGTGAACAGTGCTTATTGTCTGGTCTTGAAGGAGCTGAATGTTTCTTGCAGCTCTTGGTTTAGTAAAGGCTAAGTTCAGAGCAGGAAGAGTGTACATTAACGCCATACTTAGCAGTGTTTATTTGTCACAATGCATCTGCAGGTTTTGACTTCAGCAAGCTTTGGCAGGGATGGGGTGGAGGGGTTTGTGGGCTGAGGCAGAAGAAAGCAGAAGCAAAAATGGAAACATTAATGCGTTTTTACTGGAGGGAAGCAGCAGAGCAGGGAATCACAGGGCTGCATTTCCCTGTCCCTGGAGGCTAAATAATCTAAAATAATGGGTGGTGCATCTGTTTCCCTGTATTTCACTCTCTGATCTCTTTCTTTACTTCTGGAAACCTTAATTTTTCAACATTTTGACCTGACAGTGTCCCTTTAATACCATATTATGCAAGGATCTCAGACATTAAAGATATTAGAAAAGTGATTAAAAGCAATTTTCTAAAAACTACTCATGTGCCTTAAATTTCAGAGCCAAACTCTCACCACTCCATTGACTAAATCAGTCTAGAAATCTCCAAAGCCTCTTCTGTGGCAGGGAATTATAAGCAGCAAACCTAATCCTCCAAAAGAGGAGCCAAAACTCCCAAACAAAAGTCTCAGAAATTCCTTAGAGGAAAATCAAAGGAAAGCTGCAATATAAACTTGGCTTCAGGTCTCTGGTATATCAGAGGAGAAATTTGCCAGTCAGAAGGAATATGTAGTTTTATTTATATCTCCTTTAGGATTTGGTGGTGAAAAGGATATGTGTTGATGATGGCTGAGGTATATGTACCTCACTGTAGTGACAGGAAACATTTTAATTTGTTGTTGAAATTTAATTAAAGTATGACAGTTTTGGAATATTAGAGTTTTGGAAAGGAAACATTCATGTTACAGAAGTCTTTTACAAAACTAGGAATCAAGAGCTAGACTGGAAATCTGCAGCTCAGAAGTCTCCTCTTCATTTTTTTAGTTGCCCAGCCAGGATCATGGATGACTGTAGAAAAGCAGGGAGTTTTAAACCCCTTTTCCCAATAATACAGTCAGCCTAAAAACCTAAGTAAAGCCTTAGACTAAAAAATTACTGTTGAGGTTCTGCTGTAAATTTTACACACTAATTGAAGATTTTATCTCTAAAAATTAAGAATAATTACCTAATAAAGTCTCAGAGATTTCAAAGCTCAGCATCCAACAGGAGTTACTGCTCCTTTCAGCAAATTTGATCCTGGTAGACCTGAAGAGAAATGTTCAAAGATTTCCAGTGAGATTCTTTGAAAAAAAAAAATCTGTGCCTGTTCAGTTTGCTGAGCTGTGACAGGCATCAGTGGCACAGCACACCAGGAGCCAGTGAAGAAAACCCACCTGTCACACACCCTGAGTGATGGGTCTAGGTCCCTGCTTTTGCATTTCCCTCTAGTCCTAGTTCAGCAATTTATAACCAGAATGCACCTGTTCTTGACTCTGTGAAGAGTAATAAAAGAAGTGCTCAACCATCTCTTTCAGGTAAAATTAAAATCTTGCGTTTTTTGACACAGCTTTAATAAGGTTGTAGTTTGCTAGTCCTCTGGCAGAAGCAGGACTTAATTCTTATAGCAATTTTGATTCGTCTTTGCCTCTTTCTCTATTGTACATGTGTTTGACAGACATCTAAATAATTTTTGTGGTGGCAATAAATTTAAATATTGATCTTCTAGGGAAATTCTGTAAAGCTTGGAGGTGAAGGGCTAGGACTGTTCAGAGCTGAAGCTTCAGCTTGTAGTCCACACCTAACATGATGGGAATAGTTCTGAGTTATAAGTATATAACCGTATTTTCATTACAATGCAATTTTTGATATAATGTTCCAGAATGTGTAGTGCATTTATATTTGAAATGTCTTTTTAGCCCCCCAAATCTTGGATCGAAGAGGTCTTCAGTAAGAGAGAATGTGCACACATTATTCCCAGCTCTAAAGATCCACACAGGTAAAACAAGGGATTTATCTTTTTTTTTTTTTCCCTGTTACATTTAAAAAGAATCAGAATAATTTTTATGGACATTGTGTTTGGTTTTGGTGATGTTTTTAGTGTCTCAGCCAGTGATTGCTGGGTTTTCATGGATCCTATCATCAGTCTGTTTTAAACCAAAGTGTTTATTTGAATTAGAAATTGGCAGCACTTAACCTTACTATGCTTCTTAAATTTGTTGCTCTCAATCTGGTAACAAAAACAGGTGTGATATCCAATTAAGAGACTGAGTTACATGGAGTAACTGCTGCACCATTTTTTCCCTTTCTCAGAATAGTTGCTGCTGCTGATGACAGTCTTCTGAAACAGAAGTTTCTGCTCATAGTGATGCAGAGTATGAAAGGAGTAAGGAAAAGTTTAAATCCTCAACCTGTGCTTTAGGATCTGAGAAAGCAAACACAACTTGGCATTCTGTATTATGTGTCTAGTGGATGGTGTGGCCTAGATAAATTTGAAGAGAACAAGTTCTGAGAATGTGAACCTGTAATTTTGGTCATATGGTTTCAAAGACATGGGTAGGGTGGCATACATAAGATAGATAACTCATCCATGAAATGCAGATCTGGAACACAGTCTGAGTTGTGAAATGCCAAACAAATCACTGAAGTTATCTAGTATATTTTCCAGGGGTTAGTGCTGGAGATGAAAGCCTCATTGTTGTTGATGAGAATCCTTTCACTGTTTAATTGATACTGTCTTATTTTACACAAGCATGTGTTAATTATCCACCTTTTATCACAGATGTCCTGCAGGATGCCAGGTGTGCCAGAATTTAATCAGGTAAGAATGCATAAATGGATATGTACAATTTTTATAGTGATAGTAATAGCAATCCTAGTCAAGGAAGCAATGACAAGAACCCTTCTTGTCTTATGGTCAGAGCAGCACTTCTAGGGATGTGCTGGAGAATGCTTTGCATAAATATAAGTAGAATAAATTGTGTGATAACCTTTGATTTATTTGAAATAGAAATCCTACCCGAGTACCTTGTGTGGATGATTTTATTTTAATCTTCTCCTGAGGAATAAAAGGCAGAAATGGCTTTTTAAGTGAGAGACAATTCCAACTGTAGCCTGGATTATAAGAAGGAGAGTGAGTATACAGCAACAGAAAACAATGAGAATTAGGGAAAGAAAAAGAAAATTAAAGGAGAAGAAAAAGGATAAAAGAAACATCCCTGAAAATAGGCTTTTTGAAGATTTTTTTATCTTCTCTGCCGTGAGGATAGAGGATTCTGAGTCCCTACTTTTGGGAAGGCAAGCAACAAAAAATTACATCACTTAGGTGTTTTTAAATTGAGGTTTTTTCCAGCGAAGATTGTATTTTGTGATCTGTATTAATTAGTTGGTTTTAATCCAATATTTGCCATTCAGATGCTGTTACCAAACACATTTTCGTACCGTATGTTTATGATAATACTATATCAGTTGCTGGAACAAAAAGTCCAGCTTCCATTTGTTTTTTGTTAAAAACATCTGGTGGCTGAGGCAATAACTGGTGACTAGCAAGCTGGTGTCAAGTAGTCCCATAACCTGTTTAACATGATTATCTACCTTTCCATTAAGCTTCATGTTTTATTTTGCTTCTAAGATCTAAAAGAGTCATGTTTTACAAAGAGTAAATAAATTACTCCTGGAATCAGATCACTGATGAGCAGAATGACACTGTAAGGCAAATGATTTCGGTTTCTGTTCAGAAAGTGTCAGCTCCTTCTAAGGGAATGGTCTCGTGTATTTTGCTTTAGAGCAGAAGAGCAGATATGTAAAGAATTTTGCATGTCTTCTGAGGGAAGAAATGCAGGGGGCATTTTAATGCTCTCTGGTAACCTGCAGATACTCAGCTGGGTATCACAACTGAAGTTACATTGTCCTCAAAATAAAGGAGTTTAATTTCATCTAAATCAAGACTACAGCAGTTCTGTAATTCTCCACCTCTCCCCGCTCAGACTGACCACAATGTTAATCAGTCTGGGAAGATCATTAGGACAAAAATTAAACCACAAAGTGAAAACCCAGCCAAGATTAGCTTCCTCCAAATCGGCCTCCTAGTCAAAGGAGTTAAGATGCATAAATGTGTATACAGCAGCAGGATAGGGAGGAAGAGAAAGAGAAAATGTGAACTCCAGTGCATGGTTTTGGTTTTATCTTTCACCTTTCTCTGTCAAGATAGCCTGAATCTTTGTGTGTCTTTATCTTGTTGTTTCTCTCAGTTTTTGCTGAGCACTTTCATGCTGTTTATAGATTAATATAAATTCAGTTAGTTGCTCTGTCTGTATTTGCAGAATATGTGTGGGTGTCTAGTGTTCATTTCAGTCAGCCCTTATATTGCCAGTATATTTTCCAAATGTTAACTGTTCTTATCTTCTTGAGTATCTCAACAGGTACTGAGAGCTTTGTTATTGGTGAATTTTTCTGTTCCTAACAAGGAGAAAAAATTTCCATGTGATTGTTAAGATTGGTTGTATTGTATTTATTACATCAGCAATGAAAGAGGTTTTGGGCCTTCTGAGTTCTGTAGTTTTCCACATCAGTCCATAAATCATGTGGATATACTTGATGCCTACTATAATTTGACCTAATATTGTAGGCAAATAAAATCTCTTAATGATTTATTTTGTAGAGAACTTCCACGGTTTGCAAGCAGTTTATACGGTTTGCAAACAGTTTGTGAATGGGTTATGCAACTAATTTGCTAATTCTAAGTAGAGTTACTCCATTTAGAAGTTGCTAATCAAATCTGAGTAACTTACCAGCACCTTTGTCCATGCTTCCCTGGTGAGCTGAAATGGGTCTCTATCTACTCTTCTGTGCAGCACTCACAAAAACATCCCAGTCAGGAGCTGGGATTCACTGTATGAGTATTCAGAAGTGAAATGTCAGCTTCCTGCATCCTTATACATCTGAGATGTTCTTGAAACCTGTCTTAAGATGTTCCTGAAACTTATATCTAAACTTTTAGGCATAATTTTCGGACACAGCTTCTAAATTGCTGCCTGCTGGGGCACTGGATGTTGTAGTCTGACTCCTGCAGTTACTTTTACTTCAGTGTCCACCCTTTGCATTTTCCCTTGGTGCTCAAGGTGTGACTTTTCTATTAGCCTTCTTTTATGTTACTGATGATATCCCCACCTTCTCCAGTAGCTTGGTGAGCTTTTGAGGCAAAAATGGCAAAGTCATTGCAAAGATGCTTTGAATCAATGCACAGCCATATATCCATAGGATCACTCAGGCTGTCAGGGACATGGTCTCCAGTACCTGGTCTCAGCCAGGGGTGGGGGGTCAGATGAGGGTGCTTCACCAGTTGTGTGAAACCCCCAAAGATGGACATGATCCACCCTTCCCAGGTCCTGACTCCACTGTTGGGCTGTCCTCCTGGAAAAAAAGGCTCCTTCTTATTTCTAACCTCAGACTCCCATGTTTCAGCTGTGCTGCTGCCTCTCCCACTCCTGCTATGCATCACTGAAGGGCCTGTCTTCTGTATCCTGTCCCATCAGTGCTGGGTGTGTTGTTGGAGCCCCTAAAAAAATCTCTCATCCCAGCCGAACTATCCCTATCCAAAAGCTTCTTCTC
>JAHLSL010013373.1:1557350-1641555 GCA_025920805.1 Petroica traversi
CACCAGAACAGTCACTCTGCCCCTGAAGCCTCTCCAGTTTGCTGGTGTCTCTGCTGTGCTGTGGATTGAAGCAGGAGGTGGTACCCAGACAGGGCAGACAGCATCAAGCAGAGGGGATGGACCCTGCTGTCCCCTGTCTCTCGGGCCGTGTCCCTCTTACACTACTCCAGGCATCTCCGGCCCTCATTGCTGCCCAGGCACATGGAAATGTCACAGTTCAGCTACAGCAGCCTGGCTAGGGCAAAGACAGGTGCTGTCCTGTCATCCCCACAGTTGCATTGTAGAAGGCAGGGAGGTGGGTCAGGCATGACTGACCCTTGGGAAATTCTTGCTTGCTGTTTCCTGTCACTGCCTCCTCCTTCATGTGCTTGGATGTGGGCTCCAGGAGGTCTCACTCCTGGATTTTACCTCAGACTTATGGATGGCTTTTGCCTGTTTTTGGAGTCATGCATAATATTTGCCTTTCTCCAGTTACTGGGGACAGCCTTGGAAACTGGCTGTACAAGGATGCATCCTGGGGTGCAGCCTGACAGGTCCCAGGGACACGTGTCTGAAACACTTGCTCCTGGCTGTGCTGACTCAAACACCAACTCAACCAGCTAGTGCCCCTCCTCCTAGAGCTTTGTCTCCCAGAGTGTGATGCCTTTCTCCTGGTGTTAGGAAAATGAAGCTAGACATGGTTAGAGGGTTGGGGGTCGTTACTTCGGTATTTTAATTAGGATCCTGTTTGATGCATCCACTTCACCCAGGTGACAGCGTCACAATGCCCGCACCCCATCAATCATGTACACAAGTTATAGACTTTACACATTAACATATCTAACAAGGGAGCCCACTAATGGGGCTGGGGTGGGCTAAGCTCTGGTTTACAGAATCTGTCCTACTATGGAATCTTGGCTTCTTAAGATAACAGGATGTTTGGTCTCCCTGGCTCTGCAGTTCTGTGGTGTTCAGTCTTGTGGCCTGCAGAACACTTACAGGACATGGAGAACCAGGCTAAGTTAACAGACTCAAAGAATTACAAGTATGCATGCTAATATTTGTGGATACATAGAACTGTGCAGAAAGTATATAAAAGATAAAGCAAAAAAATCATTTTGGCATCAGTGTCGGAGGCTTCCTTCTCCCATTTGCTTTTCCAGAACATTGAATCAACCAAATGTAATCTGCCTGTGCTGAAAAAATGGAGTGCAGACCTAATTTCACGACTTCTTGGATATCAAGAAGTGCTTCACTAAAGCAGCTTACTTCCTGTATTTCCTTTGGTTTGTTTTGGGGTTTGGTTCTCGTTGGTTAGTGTTAAAAATCTGTTTCTTTGTCACAAGTTAATTCTCACTCATCTCCACTGGAATGCACATCTCCAGAGTCTTGCAGATGTTTACAACTAACCTGCCCCTAAATGGACAAGAAGTACAGCTGAGGCAGGAGCTGGTTTGGGTTGATAAGGATGTTTGGTTTCTTAAAAGAGGAAAAGTGAAGAATTTATCTCCATTTCCTAGGGTATATAAACTTCTGAAATATCTGAAGGAGAACTGGACTGTCAGCTGTCACTATAAATTACACTGAAGTCAATCCTGTAGAAGAGACTGAAGCTTGTTGAAGCCTGTGTGAGAGCAATGATTGAATTTGGAATCTGGGTCGTTATTCCAGATGCAAACCTTTAATGCTACTGCATTTCTGGTGTCTTTCTGTCCCGTTTCTGTCTAGGACAGGGTTAATTATCTGCAGAAGCCAACCAGGGGCCTGGGCTGGGACTCAGAGGTTTTTCTCTACTGCCTCAGGGCATTGCTGGGGTTTGGGGGAAGGGAATCTCTTCTGGGGAGAAAGGGTGCATTCTAGGAGGAGGTAGTGTGGTCTTGTCAATTGTCAGTGGCTTTCCATGTGAATCATGTGAATTTTTGTGCTCTTTGTCATCAGTTTGTTGTTACTGTTCATTTCCTTATCTCCTTGGTGTTTCCAGCAAACTGTTCCTATGAACAGTCATGAACTTTACCTTTTGTGCCTCCAGTTCTCCTCTCCAGCCCCAACAGGGGGAAGGCAGGAGGAGGAGGAATGACTGTAATGATGCATGGTTTGCCAAGTTTCAGTGGGAACACTAAACTGGGGAGTACCGCTCCTAAAATGTGACCATTCCTCAACCAAGAATATCCCTGAGTCCAGAACCCCAGGGGTCATCCTTGAGCTTCCTTATGTGGCTCCTAAGATGCAGCAGGAAGAACTGAGATAACAACTAGTCAGGACAGAGCTGATTGGAAGCAAATTTGATCTCAGTATTTGTTGTAATAGGTGTGGAGCCACTCGTCAGAGTGTTACTAGGTCTGTCCATGTGGGTGTGCTGCCTAAGGCTCTGTATGTCACCATATGTGCTCCTTGCAATGTTCTTTCTCTCAGTAGGGAGAAGAATGAAAATGGCTTTGTTGCTGTACTGTGTGGTATCAGCTTATGGCAGCACAGCATCCAGGACAATGAAAATAATTTGTGATGTGTATTCAGTGCTACTCTCCTAACCTTATCTTGAGTCCTACCTTTGGGAGTCCATTTACAATTGTACCTAGTCCATGGGTGAAGAGGGAAGGATGATTTTCCCCAGCTTTTCACCCCCTTTTCCTCCTTCAGAATTTTGAATTTCTTTTGCATGTTGAGGAAACCATGTTCTTGTTGCTAAGTCTGCTAGGTCTCCCAATATGATCCACACCATGGTTAGAGTCAAGAAAGAGATTTCTGGGGGGGTTAATCTGTTCTGCCCCAAGGGTGGACAGTCAGGAATCGCATGCAATGCAGGAGGATATGGGCCAGTATTTGGAAGACTTCTCCAGTGATTTGGAAGTTCATTCCTCAACAACTACAGGACCCTGTTAAAAATATAAAATATATAATGGAAAACTTCTAGAGCAGTTCCAGAGAGGTATGAAGTTATGTACCATGCTGGGCTCTGACTGGTTTTTACCAAACACTGCTCAATAATAGACAGTACCCTCAGGGGGAGGACAAGGAAAGCCAAGCAAGAGGGACTGTAGCCACTCAACTGCAGCTGAACCAGAGGAATAATCACTGCCAGCACTGGTTGCTCTTACAAGGGAAGAAATCCAAGACCAAATCAATTCACTTAGTAAGGGCTGAAAAGGAAGTAGGTCCCTCATGGCAGGAGGAAGAGGGAGGGCCAGATCCCCTGACCTCTATCCTTGTGAGACATGTGAAAAGATTTCAGCTGCCAGTCAGGTGATCTGGCTGCTCTGATGCTTGGATGCTGTGGCCCATTATATGAAATTAGATGGTAGGGAAGCCAAGCAATTGGGATCCCTGTGGACATTGATGAGGGTATTGGAAACTCTTAAACTCTGGAGTCAACTCCTGTGAAGCATGAAGGAAGATTTTCTCTCCAGGAGGATCTAGTAGTGCACCTAGGCAGGTGGACAACATGGAGAAAGGTATCCAGGACCTGGGAGAATGAGGTAATCTGTAGGGATTAAAATAATGAACAGTCCCCTGTAGACCGGGATGAGGATCAGTGTGCACAATCCATGTGTCAGAAGTTTGTTAGGAGCACATCATCAACATACACCAAAGCATTGACATTGATTTCCATGAAAGGAGGAGAACAAACCCCTTCATACTTCAGATGACTCCTGGATTCCAGCAATATAAAGTTGATATTTTGTTTCCCTACCTGCTAGTGCCTTGGCTGTAGAAAGACTGCCCAAGACAGCCCAAGACTTCAGACAGATTAAAAAGGCATGAGTAAGGTAGAGAGGAAATGTCCCGTACCCCACCAGAATGGACCGGAGTGTCTGCTTTTGGGAGCAAGTGGCCGCCATCTAGAGAGAGAAGGTACACACAGTGAGGGAACCTGTAGTTTTTGTTGTGTGACTATGGAGACGACATGTGAAAGTGGGATGGGAAATTATCCTGAAGTCTGCTCAGGCTATAAAACAAACTAAGGTCAAGGGACCCTGGAAATTCAGTTTTTAGGAGTAAAATGACAGGATGTATGTTTTCAGAATCCAATGGATGTGGTCAACCCATTAGTAGCTGTGATCCCAAACAACCAGCAAGAAAGAAATACAGGCTTTCCTAGACTTTGTGGGTTTTAAAGGATCTGTATTTAGGATTACAATCAGATTGAAAGTCCTCTTTATCAAGTGACCTGGAAGAAGAATGTTTTTAAGTGGAGTCCTAAACAGATAGCTTTTGAAAAAATCAAACAGGAATTTGATCATGCACGAGCCCTTGGGCCTGTAGCAACAGGTGTGAAAAATGTGCTCTACATTACAGAAGGGAGAATGGTCCTTTCAGGAGTCTCTAGCAAAATTTACCAGGGGAGGCTCAAGGATGACCCCTGGGGTTCTGGAGTCAGGGATATTCTTGTTGAGGTATGGTAGTCCCCAATTCAGTACCCCTCTAAGATTATCCAAAATCACCTGCCTCTCTCTCCCACTCCATCTTCCCCTCCCCCTTTCCACCGAAGTAGGGTGAAGCTGATAATTGGAGACATAAAAGGGAAAAGATCATGGTTTGAGATAAGAACAATTTACCAGAAACAGCAATTTGATAAGAAAAAAGCAAAGAGTAACAGCAACAATGTTAATTTAAAAAAGTATTACAAAAAAAAAAAAGAAAAAAGAGTGATCATGCAAAAATGCTCACTGCAGAGCTCCTGAGAAGCAGGGCCAACCTCACTGCTCTGTCCCTCTAGAAACTGGCACCACCTGAACCTGTCTCTGGCTTGAAACCTGCTCCCTCCATGATGCTTATTCAATCAGAAATAATCCCTTCTCCCCACAAGAGAGACCCTTACCTCTGCCTCCAGCAATGATGTGAGGTGGTAAAGAGCAACATCTGGGCCCTAGCCATGCCCCATCCCAGCTCCTGCAAAAAATTAACCCTGTCCTAGACAAAAGCAGGACAGGGATACAAAGGATCCAAGGCCTGCCACAACCCAACAGTAAAAGAGATCATGGCAACTTATGGAGGGGTTTGAGCTACTTCAGAAGTGATGGGCACCAAAGCACAGCTTCTCCTGACGCCCTGACTGCCAATGCTGGCTGAAATGTAAAAAGGGAAATTCCCTTACACACATCATGCTACTCATACCTAACAGAGTAAATGGAGTGTGCTGATGACACAATGAGGTTGAACAGGAAACTCCAATTACTCAGGAATCAGGAACTGGCCCAAAGACAAAAATTTTGGATTTTTCTCAGAAAGGGATAAAGAGAAGGTGGCACATCTTGAGGAGGTCCCACCATATAATCAGGTACCAGAAAATGAAAAGTGGTATGGTCTTTTCACTGATGCTTCCTGCTGTACTGCAGGGACACATCAAAAGTGGAAAGCTGCTTTACGGAGTCCTGTGTGGCAAATTGTGGAAGCTATTGACAAGGGACAAGGTGGATCAAGTCAGGTTGCAGAGCTGAAAGCCACCCAGCTGGCTTTACATACCACTGAATGAGAGAAGTGGCCAGTGCTTCTACCTCTGTGCTGACCTGTGAATGGTAACAAATGGTCTGTGGCGGTGGCTGGGCCAGGGTGGCTGGAAAAAGATAAATAGGCAGCACAAAGGTAAACCTGTCTGGGCTGCTGAGCTGAAAAAAGACATCACTGCCCAGATAGAGAAGGTGGCTGTAAAAGTACATTATGTAGATGCACATGTGCCCAGGAGTTGGGCTGCTGAAAAACGTCACAACAATGGACTGGTGGATTGGGCTGTCAAGATTAAAGTGTCTCAGGAGACCTGGACTGGCAGCATAGGGGTGAATTATTTCCAGTCAGTGGGCCCAGAACACATCAGGTTATCAGGGAAGAGATGCAACATAAAGATGGGCTCATGATCGAGGGGTGGACTTAACCAAGGACACTTTTTCCCAGGTGATCCATAACTATAAAATGTGCACTGTGATCAAGCAGGCCAAGTGGGTAAAGCCTCTCTGGTACAGGGGATGATGGTTAAAATATAAATATGGGGAGGCCTGGCAGATTGATTCCATAGACCCCATGGCCAGAGAGCACAGTGCTGAGTAGGTATCATGTTTCCTGTCATGCACATGCCTCTGGGAAAATTGAATGGGACAATAGACTGTTAAAATCACATTGAAAACAATGAGTGGTAGGACTTTCAAACATTGGGATCTGCATTTAGGAAGGTCATCTGGTTAGCTAGCACCAGAGACTGTACCAATTCCTGCCCAACTAAAACCTTCATGTACTGTAGAAGGGGAGACAAGGATAAAGTCCCCATGGTGCATATGAGGAATGTGTTTGTGAAGTCAGTTTGGATTAGTCCTGTCTCGAGCAAGGGCAAACCCATGGCAATGTTATTGTGACCTGGGTGCACTTGTTGTGTGATGCAGTTGGGTGGGGAAACATGATGTGTACCCGAAGAGGATTTGATTTTTGAGTGAGAAGAGTCTGTAATGTTGAACTGTGTATTTAATGTTGTGTGCTGAATGACCCTGCCACTATGCGCCATAACTACCATGGACAGTGAGTATGGACTGCTCCAGACAGCACCAGTCAGCAGCTTGGAACCACCTGACAACACACCAGCCCTCCTACCCTGGAAGGCTTCTAGGACAGACAGACCCACAGCCATGGACTCAATGAACTCAACAGATATCTTGGAAGGATGGCCATTGACTATGATACCTATGCTTGTGTGTGTGTGCATATATATGTATGTTTGTATAAATATAGTTGGAAGGTGTATGATTTGGGCATGAGGTAGATTTTATAGAATAAGGGGTGAAAATGTCCTTGTTTCAGACAAGACAGGATTGTTTTTTGCAGTAGCCTGGAGGGGACATGACTAGGACCTGGGACTTGTTCTCTACAACCTCACACCATTACTGGGAGCAAGGGAAAGGGAATATCTTCTAGGAGAATCATAGAATATGCCAAGTTGGGATGAATTCAAAATGAGAATTGAGTCCAACTCAACTCAAGAGTCATACCACATGCTGAAAGAGTCCCTTCTGGATTGGCGTAGACTGACAAAGGGAGTGGTTGGGTACTGCCTTTTGTTGGGGGATTTCTGTGTGAAATGTTAATTTCTTGTGCCTTCTGATATTATTATTGTTGCTGTTATTGTTTGTTATCTTATCTTGTTGGTGTTTCCGGTAAATTGTTCTTATCTTATTCTGTCATCTTTACCTTTTGTGCCTTGAATTGTTCTCTCCAGTGAATTGCAGGGATTAGAGAAGGAAAAGGGGTGAGTGAGGGCACAGTGTGTGGTTTGGAGAGTCTCAGTGGGAGCATTAAACTGGGGAGACCATACCCAAACCATGACAATCTCCCTCAACACTGCACTTCAATCTATGTGTATGGTGTATGCACTTTGCTGGCTTCCAGGGGTTAATATAAAGGTCACCCTGAAATTCTCCTCCCGATTCTTGAGGATAACTTCTACATCTTTCTTTAGAACTTAGAATAACCAGTGGTAATACTCACAGCAAACCTCAGTGTTCTGCAACATTCCTCTGAACTGGAACATAGGACGACCAGTAAAGTCAAGCTGCATTGCTCAGGTCAGAATTTCTGTGTGGGACTCTCAAACTGTTACAGAATCACACAGAATCACAGCATGGTTTGGATTATAAAGGACCTTTGAAAACTACGTAGTCCAACCCTCCCAATTGTTTTTAGTGTCCCTCAGGTAGGAACAAATTCTATACCATACTAAACATAATTTATGATATAATTCAATGTTATTTTGATATTGTTGCATTTTTTTTCCAACACAGTTAATTTTTACTGCATTCCATGTGAGACAACTGCAGTTGTCAGGAAGTTATTTGGGCTATTCATGTGTAGATTCTAAAGTTGTATGGAAGTGAGTTTGATATAAAATAATTTCTGCATTTTTAATGTGAGGTGTTGCTGTGGACGGCTGATTGGAGAGCACCCAGGAAGAGAATGCAGCTGGCCTGTTTATCAGCCTGGCTCACAGAGTGATGGTGGAGAATGGTCTGTGCAAAACCACACAAAGATGAGTCCAACAGATGCATTTGGAACAATCAATTTTCAAGATGGAGAACACACTTACCATGCCAAGGTAATAGGTGCTGTGTTTATAAGTCTGACTCATTTTTGTAATTTCAGCATAAGAAAGGCAAAAGTTGGATTGGGTGAATATCAGACTGATTGTCTTAAGAGAGTGGAAGAATCTAAAAGTAAACCAGATTAAAATATGTGTGTATTTTTATGTTGAACTTCACCACAATTAGGGATACACTGTCTGTATTGCTCATGTGCATTTTTGTGCTATCATGTTTGGGCCTTATAGCAGCTCTAATCCTTCACAATATCTGCAGGACATTAATGCTTAAAACTTTGTAATATGTTGCAGTTTCTTCTCTTGAAGTGTTTAAAAGATATTTATTTTACCCATTCTTTTCCTTTCCAGTATATTAGACTTTCTTATGATAGCAATTTGGATCAGCTGTTGCACCTGATGGTTAAAGAATGGCAGATGGAATTGCCAAAGCTGGTGATCTCTGTTCATGGGGGCATTCAAAATTTCAAGCTTCCCTCAAAGATCAAGCAGGTTTTCAGCAAAGGGCTGGTGAAGGCAGCTGAGTCTACAGGAGCATGGATAATTACAGAAGGCATCAACAGTGGTAGTGTAATTATTCTCTTTGTTTAACTTTTTTTTTGCTGTTTTTTCCTTGCATAACAGCACATACGTTTAGGTCAAGTAGAGAGAAAATGTTCAAAAATCGGTGACATGTAAATACAAAATGAAGCTGTTTTTATATAAGGAGCAGTGCATAATTAAAAGAGTGGGATCATGTTCATTTACTGTTGACAGGCATTCTGAATATTTTAATTAAAGAGCAGAGTATTCTGCATGGAATAAGAAACGCTGCATATAGCCAGAACTTATTTGCAGTAAATTTATCTGCTTCATTAAAATATTTAGGTTCTGTGGACTATGATTAGTCTTTTGAAACAATTTTCAAAGCTCAGTTTAACTTGTGTTTTATAACTGAAAAAGTTTTGAATCAGGAGAATCCATTAATTAGCCTATTAGTATCTGAAAATCCCTTTAAACTACTGTCAAAATCTCAGAGGGGTCACTAAACTGTGGAACTTAAAGTTTTACTTCTTTAGCTGTTATTCAATCTGGTGATCTTACTCCTGTAAGAGTAACTGTCCTGTGTATTTATGTAACTAATGAAGTTTTATGGATGTAAAAAGTACCATTAAAAACAAGTAAGAGCGTTGTTAATTAGAAATAAGTGCTGGGTTTGAACCAGTGGTACATTACACCTGAGATGTGAAGTGCATATCAAATATACAAGCTGGGTTGTATGTTTTGGTTTTGATTGAAACAAAACCATAATATAAATTAAATGTTGGGAAACCTTTCTTGGGGCCCTGTAGCAGGACTCTAAATACAAAAGAAAAATTACCATTTGGTTATCTGTTTAGGAGTGTCCAGGCACGTGGGGGATGCACTGAAAGGCCGTGCCTCACCACACCTGAGAAAGATCTGTGCTATTGGGATTCCTCCATGGGGTATCATTGAGAATCAGAGGGATCTCATTGGAAAAGATGTGAGTTGGATGAATTTAATAATAAAAACCTTCATGTTCATGGGATGTTAGAGTTTTCTTGCATACTTGATTTTCTTCTAGATCAATTGCTGACTTAGTTTGATTTTTTTTCTCTATAATAGAGGCTTAGATTTTACTCAGCAAGAAATGGCATGTTGAGGCACTGTGTTTTACTTCTTGTCTATAAATGAATAGTTTTAAATCACTTCTTACAGAAAATTGCCATTCCTTTTTAAAACTTTGTAATTATGTAGGAAACTCTCTTGCAGTTGTAAATTATGTTTTTCTATGTTACGAATGGTCAGGTTAGTAGTGTATACAAATAAGCTATTAATATGTGTATTATTTTATTCAGAGTATATTGTATATTCACAGACTGTAACTTTTAGTGAGGGCATAATCTACTCAAGAGTCTAAAGCACTTAATTAGTAAGGTGAAGTCATTCCTGATAAATGTTGACTCACATATTTTTAATGGGAATACAACCCAGGAAAACCATGCCATGGTGTTTCAACCATTGCAAAGAATGTCAGGCAGTGACTCTAACGATTGCAAACCTAATCAGAAACTTTTTCTGAGGTAATAATTGAGGGTTTGTTGCTGTTAAGAATCAAATGCTGAGAATCAAATGTTTGGATATGATGGTGGATCATAAAGCAGATGGAAAATTTCAAACAGCAAATTACAATGATGAAATACGTGCAAGTGAGACAACATAAATGATGGTATTTTGTTGGTTTCTTTGAGGACATTTTTATTTTGGTTTTCTCAGGTAGTTTGCCTGTACCAGACTCTTGGTAACCCACTCAGCAAGCTGAGTACGCTCAACAGCATGCATTCTCATTTTCTAATGGCAGATGATGGGACAGTAGGCAAGTATGGGAATGAAATGATGCTCAGGAGGAATTTGGAGAAGTACATATCGCTTCAAAAAATACATGCAAGTGAGTATTGCTGTGAGAGAGCTGTGTGTGGTTTATGAGAGAAAAACCTATCCTAAAAGATGGGGAGGTCCTTGACTTTACATGTTACATGTTGTAAATCTTGATTTGCCATAGCTTTCACTGAGGTCAAATGTTATTAATTGCATGTGCCTTGAACTCTAAAACTCAGGAAAATGAAAATGACACCATTTTTATGAAGCATTATGCATTTGGATGAACTCACATATTGGTTTCTCAGTTTAGAGACATCTAAATGACTCAGAATATTTAGTAGATATTGTGCATTTGCTCACTTCACTGTTTCATGTGGCTGCTATTTCACCATTAGCTACTTCCTCAGCATTTTGTGAGGTGAAAAGATAGTTACATTCAGTGTACTTGAATGCCATCAATTCAATGGAATTCAGATGCTTTTTACCATGTTAGCTGCTTTTGCCCTCATCACTCTTCTCTATTGCAAGCCTATGACCTCCTCAAGTACAGCAACCAGGAGTGGCTGCAAAACTAAAACCTTTAGACAATGTTTGACAGATTGTAAAACTTCCACCATTTATTTATAGAATAAATGAGCTATACTAAAGAAAGAAATAAATATTTATTACACATACAATTATTTCCTTTTATGCACTAGATTGTAAAAATTATTTGTGAAAGTTCACTCTTATCTAGTCTTTCAAATCTTGAGGTATGTTAAAAAAACATTACTGCTATGACATTGATGTTGCTTCCTTTATCTGCTCACATTATAGAATTAATAAGCATAGAAACCAACCCAATTTTTAACATAGTCATGTATAGACCGTATTACTCAGATGCTTATATTTTCTTACTATGACCTTTTGTAAGACAGGCTTTCACTTTAATATCTATTGCATTGTTCTTGAAATTAATTTCTGTTTTTTAAACAAACCTACGCTGCTGCTGTAGCACTTGAAAGAGTCTCAGAAGAAATACCTGATACCTTTCTATGTGTGTAGGTAAATGTGTGGATATTGAACATGCTCCAGATGCCCTTGCATGTGACAGATATTATAAGGAGAAGAGGAGTATTTGGAAGGATGTTTTTTCTTCCCAATGCTAACAGTTTTTTTCAGTAGTTTTTCATGTTCTTTTTGATCTGGTTGAAGAAGTTTTGTGAAAGTCTTAAAAGATGTAAGTCAAATTGCAGATGGTGAAGGCATCCCCTCAGTTGAATGATATATCCCAGATGTTTTGATTTTTTGTGTGTGTATGTGTGACTGAGACCTGTTTGTAACTGGTTGGGTGTGTTTTGAAACAGGAATGGGCCAACGTGTGCCCATAGTTGGGCTGGTGCTGGAAGGAGGTCCCGGCGTGATCCTGATGGTGTGGGACTATGTGAGGGCCAGCCCGGCTGTGCCAGTGGTGGTGTACGAGGGTACTGGCAGAGCTGCAGATATCCTGGCATTCACCCACAAACACACGGGGGATTCGGGGTGAGTAGTGGCACTGTGCTCCTCCTGCTTGGCCAGTCGTGCTGCCAGGCACCTGCAAACCCCTGTCTCAAAAGTGCTGAGGTAATTCCTAATGCTTCTGGGAATGATACTACTCTGGTCTTCTGCCAGCTTTAACTTCCGTGATGGGAGAATGGAGCTTCTTTCTTCCCTGCCTCAAACTGGTGCTGGAACAATCATTGTGCCAAATTTACCGTGGCTTTTTTGGAGAGGGAAAACCGCATGTAGCTAGTCTGAGTTACAAAGTTTCTCACTTTTGGTGAGAGACACTTATGGATGACCCCCAGATTATTTGCTATTGTTTCAACTCAGCCATGTCTCCAGCTATTAATATTCTGTATGTGGGCTTGGATTTAGATTGTACCAAACCTTTGAGAATAGAGTTGGGGTTTGCTGCTGTAGGAGCCTCTGGTTGCAATAGAGGGAAGACTAAGTTTCCTCATCTTTGGCTTTGGTTTGCTCAGTGATAGCCCAGATTTCTCATCCTTGGCAAGCTGTAACTCTGTGTCACCACCAGTCTCTGCAGCTCTATTTTCACCTACCCTAGTGAAAATTTTGCATCCAAACTGAAAGTAAAAATATATGTTTGTATAGCCAAGTAATATTATTTGTGAAACTTTTCAAAGCCAAAGAGCTTTTCAGATAAAAAACTGAATTTTTAAGAGGTGTCCTGGTGGAGCACTCCCATTTAATAAAATGAACAATTTAATAAATTTTAAATGCTAATTGTTTACTTATGGTCTCTTCTGAATATACTTTTGGATATGTGGTATTTGCTCTTAGTGTTTTGTTTATATTCACTTGTTTTTGCTCATATATTTATGATATTTAAAAATATATCCTTCCATTAAAAAAAAAGGGAAAATATAAATGCAAAGGTTAACAGAAAGATAAAAAAGAGAAAAAAATGGGAGAGATATGAAGCCTAATGAAAAACTAAGGTGTTGAATTTTATGTCTATTTTTCTTTCTTTATTGAAAGAAAAAAATCACTTCCAGTGATTTTTACCTCTATGTTCACAGAAAATCCTTGGAAGATTGTTGACTTACTCATGTGTTGTATTTTCAATAGTAAATATGTATGTCAGAACAAATGCTTATGTGATTAATAACTTATGTTATGGGATAACTTTGTGTGGATAGAAGGATTAAGTCAACAGAGAGGTAGAAAAAAAAGAAATTTCTCTTATATTTCATCTTTTCTGAAGTGTCATTTTAGTGGGTAAGATGTGTCTAAGATACAATTGTCATTGATTAAATGTCTGTATTTCAGGGATCTGGGCCCTCAGGTGAAGGAGGAGATCTTAATGATGATTCAAAACGTGTTTAGATTGGAACCGAAACAGTCCAGTCATCTATTTCATGTTTTGATGGAATGCATGAAACACAGAGAGTGTGTGAGTAGGGTTCATGTGCTGAGTTTAGGAAGTCTTCGTTCCCTATTTCCTTTTTAGCTGTTTCTCTGGTGGGTTAGCTTGTGCACAGGGCTTATATCCAATATAAAGATAATACAAATGTGTCTGAGCCAATTTCTACATTGAATAGCTCTACAGAGCCTGTTTGGTTAACTTCTCAAGTTTCAGTTTCAGCCATTGTTTATGAAATGAGAGCCTTTCTCATCAAATAACTTTTTCACAAGAAAGATTAAGTAATTCCTATTTTTTTTAATCTCTAGTAGAGTTGTCTATTCTACTACATTCCATTCTTCTACTTACAAAAGAATTGTGCTAGAACTTGCTTCTGAAACACCACTAATGCCTGGAAATCTTTCTTTTTAGCTTTTAAAAAAATGGTAGTTAAGTTTCCTCTTTTCCAGTTACTTTGCCAGTCTGTCATAACTTTTCAGATATGATGGAGTTCCAAGTATATAGGCAAGTAATGATAACTGTACTAATGATCACTGAAATGGAAACTACCCGATACATTTTTAGTAATTTTTGTTTTACTTTATTTGAGTCTTTCTTCTAGTTGAAAACTGAGTGAGCATCAACAATGTTGCATTTTGACATTTCCTAGCTTTAAAGATTAATCCAAAGGAAACAGACTCATGCAGATGGTTTATTCCAGTTTTCCTTGGGTGCCATTGCATTAAAAACCAAAATGGTGTGCTTTCTTTGGGTGCCATTGCATTAAAAACCAAAATGGTGTGCTTTCTGTCTGAAACAAAGGAAAATGAAATCTGGCCCTTGGCATTGTTTTTGTTGAAATGTATATGATTTAATCTACCACACAAAGAACAAATAACTACAGACTTCTCTGCCTCACCTCAAATGGTGTACTTGTGCAATTCCAACAGATAACCGTGTTTGATGCGGAGTCAGAAGACGAGCAGGACATTGATCTGGCAATTCTGACAGCACTCTTGAAAGGTACTGGAAAATACCACCTGTTTTTGTCTGACATACAGTCTCACTGAGTTATCTTTTCAAAGTAAGGGAGTAACATAAATGTGTGAAAACTGATAGATTCCTAACCTGCTCCCCAGGTACGAATATGTCTGCTTCAGATCAGCTGGATTTGGCACTGGCCTGGAACCAGCTAGATATTGCCAAGAAACACATACTTGTTTATGGACAACACTGGAAGGTACTGTTAAGTGTTCTTTCTCACCGTGCCTTTACAATTTATCCTGATGACTAATTTTTCATGGTTTGCATTTGTCAAGCTTTAATTAAGGAATAGTTTTATGGTTGGATTCAGTCTTCTGCTTTGGTTTTGGAGGGGTGTTAGCCTTAAAATAGTGAAGTGTTCAAATACACAGTGTATCAGATCACATTTGATTTTCCAGAGAAGAGGTGGTATCTAAAATTCATGTTGGTTTTGCTGTGAGCTTTTCCAAGTAATTTCAGTGATACTTATGGATATGTATTTATCAAGCCTGTGTAGGCAATCATCAGTGGTTAGGGATATTTCACTGAAGCTTAGAATACTCTTTTCTCCAAAGATGTAAATCCCAAAGGATTGTTGCTTCTATTTTCCTAGCTCTAGACAAAAATATAGAAATACCAGTGTAAACCACCTGGCAAAAAAAAAAAAGGGAAAAAAAAGAAAAAAAAAAGTTATGTCTTTATTTTAGCTGTTTTTTCTTAGGAATAGCTGCAATGAAGGAGTTATGATCCAATCATAAGGGATGTCTCTGCTGAACTTAAGGTGCAAAACAGACCATTTGTGAAATCAGTAGTAGAGATTTTTTTAACGGTAAATGTGGGGTATGAGGAGGGGGAAGAGAAAGAGAGAGAGGTTAAATAAAAGATATCACCATGTGGATTCTTGCAGTGTCCTGTTGGTTCTTCTCCCTGGTCTTCAGAGGTGAGGTCCCTGAGTTGTTCTTCTGGAGATACCACCTCTGTACAGTCTAAGCCCCAGGCACTCACAGGACGTGCTGTTCCCCTGTGGGAAATCCCATTCCCACAGATTGTGTTTGCAAGTGGATAAACACTTGCTTCCTTTCTCACAGTTTGCCACAGTGGGAATTTTTATCCTGATGCTAACCAAACCTTTACGTCCATTAGTCCTTGAATTAACTCTTTCCTGCTATGCCATCTGTGCTTATCTCAGGTTCTGTTATGGTGGCTTGTCTTACCAGGACAATATTTTGGGACAGCCAGCTGCATTCCTTAAGACCTTACTGGAGGCAAGCCATGATTTAGACCTGCATTAGACACACTATGTGTGTGAAAGAACATAGAATAGCAAGTAAATAACTAAATAAAATTAATTAATTAAATTTAAATAATGGTTTTCAAGTTTTTGTAGGTAATCCAGTATTTAAGTATAACCCTCTATAAGTTATTTTTTTGTCTACATAAGAAGATATTTGTAGATGACAAATATAAAACTCTATGTGCCTCAACACATTTTTCCCATATATGAATTAATTTTTTTTTCAAGAAATAGTATCTCATGGTCCCAAATGTACCTCCCAGAAATACTTTTTAACTTCCTGCCAAGAATTAAAAGGTTGATTTTTTTTCAGTCCCTAGTGTGTTTTCTTTAAAATGCAAATTTTTAAATTGGGCAGTTGTGTATATATATATTTGAGTGGCCATAGCTGATTGTTTGCCACAACAAGAGACATGATTTTTTAAATCACCAGCCTATATTTTCCTCTAGTGCATAAGGCTGAATATATGGAGGACTATGCCTGGGATGTCTACATCCATGAATTAAAGAGTGGATATTGGGAAAATGTACTCATTGGAAGCATTATCAGCTGTTGGAACAGGCTGCCAGGGATGTGTTGAGTCATCAACTACTTAAAAGGCGTAGGTGTGGCCCTTAGGACAGGGTTTAGTGGCCAACTTGTCAGCGTTAGGTTTGTTGACTGACTTGATGATCTGAAGATCTTTTCCAAAGTAAGTGATTCAGTGATTCTCTGTGTGTGGGAAATAATTAATAACATTTTCTGATCCCCACCTCTTCAACACAGAAGGCTTTAGAGAAGTATAGCAAAGTTCAGCCTCTTTACTCCTGTCTTTTTCAAGGTGAATATCTATTCAGTTTTTCCATATTTTTAACAATATTTCCTGCTCTTCTGTGTGCTTGAATTTCCAGACATAAAAAACCACCTTCTGGGATAGGTAGATCAGCACTCAATATTCTCATTTATAGATATTTAGTGAAAAACTATTATTTTACAGATTGTTCTATATTAACCTAAGGACAAAGTCTAATAAGCCAGATGTCTTTTTTACATGTTTCTAACTTATATCCAGCTTCTATTCATGATTGCAGAAGATAGATCCACTAGAAATTTTTTCTGACTGTCACTGCCAAAATTCTGGTACAGTCCTGATTTCAGGATAGAAAGAAACTACCTTGCTTCCACTTATTCTACTGTATTTTTTCATGTTGCTATTATTGTACTTCTGTTGTATTTGTCCATACAAAGTTCTAACTGTATTGATATGCCATACTTTGACAACTTGTTTTTTTAAACAATTGGCATATTTAGTATCAACTCTCTGTGATGCTGCTGTTAAAGGGGCTGATTTCAGCTATACTTCAGTTCTCTGGGAGCTCTTAGGTGAATACCACAGGGTCCTGACCATTTACCACTACTGTTCTGTGGTATTGCTTCTATAATCTTCTCTACTGACACTTCAGTTTGACACAGTTCCTTTGATTTTTCTGCCATAAAGAACAGCTTTAATACAGGACTTTCCCAGCCTGTTGTGTAGTAAGCAGTGAGGCAACAAATTAGTTTGCTATGTCCTTAAGTGTTTCTTTTATACCTGGTGATCCTCTGTCCTCACAGATACAGTGGCAGTCCCCCTACTCCCACTCCTCTGCTTCTGATATGTTTGAAAAAAATAGATGTGTCTGTTCATTTCTGTTTCAGTACAATGTTCAGCACCATTTTGAATGAAAAGCCATTGTCAAATAATATGTTCTCCCCTTCAAGTAAGATTAAAGATCTCATAATAAACAAGCCTCACATCTCTGCTGTTTCTTCAAGCAGTCACCAGATATTTCTGGAAGAAAACCCAATAATTCAGGATCTGTGCATAAGTTTTCTTTTTACATGTAAAAATTCTGTAACATTTATTGGTCATCTTTTAACGTAATTTCTGCCAAACTTCAATATAGACTTGAAATGTGCTGTTTTCAAGTTAGCACTGGCACCTGCCCCTTAGTGTGCTGGCCTCCTCTTTTTGCTCACCTCACATCATTCCCTGTGCATGTGTTCTGTAGAAAACTGTATATGGATTTATTTGAACATCATATGTCTCACTTCTTTGCCATTTTGCATGTATAAACCCTGCTGAGCTCAGTTCAAATGCCCTGAGTAGTGTGCTTTCACCATCTGGACACTGTGTAGGTAGATCTCTTCTTCATGCTTCTTTTGAGGGAGTTTATTCTAACACAAATTCTCTCTCATTTTTGAAAAAGAAGTTTGCTTTAAAGAACTAGCAGTTCTACCGAGACTTCTCTACTACTTTGAAATAGCTTTTGTCGTGTGTAAAAAAAAAAAAAAAGGCTTCCCTCTGTGCCCTGCATTAACATACATTATCTTCTGAAGTGAATTAGAGAGTAGAGAATGTATTATCAGAGTCTGGTTGTAAAGCTACATTTATAGAAGTCTCTGTAGATATTAAGTTTATGGAAACTGTTTTCCTTCCCCTCTATTGGCTTTTACACAGATGTTTCCTCCAGCATATTTTGCTTTTGCACTTGCACTTAAAATATACGTAGAGACAAGTCATTGTGATGGAGAGATTGCTGCTCCAGAAATGTTTTATTTATTTCCAAAAGTAGTTTTCTAATATTTCCTTTAATTCTGTTCATTTGGAGGTTGGTGCCTTGGAACAAGCAATGCTGGATGCTTTGGTCATGGATCGTGTGGATTTTGTGAAACTGTTGATAGAACACGGAGTGAACATGCACCGTTTTCTTACCATATCTCGTTTGGAAGAACTCTACAATACAGTGAGTATTTCAAATATCAGTGTACCACTTTATTACAAAAGCCTGGAAAAGATACTGATTTGCTTAAGAGGTCTGTTGGTCAGGCCATGTTTTATGAAGGATTTTTGGGAGGAAAAAAGATGGAAAATTAATGGGTTTGGTTATTTTTTATTGTAATGTGGGGGTTTGTGTACCAAATTTTTATTTTTGATTCACTGTCATGAACCAGATTGAGTACTCATTGGAAGCTTATGAGAAGTATATTCAGGTTTTAATCTGGTATGTAATACATGCTCACCTTGCTCAAAATGATATGTTGTTTAGACCAAAGCCATACCAGCTTTGTCCTAGGATAAGTCAAGATTTAAGCTAGTAGAGGTGTTGCAGATTGGTGTTGAAATATTTTTGAAAATATTTGTGAGTGGGGACAGTTTGAATCAGAGTTGTTTATTCTGTAGATTTTTTTTAGCTGCTTTCTAATACTGTATTGATTTTCTAGTGTAGAGTGACATGTTTATTTACTGTCTTTTCTATTCACACCACAGAAACAAGGACCATCAAATCTACTTTTACACCATTTGGTTCGAGATGTGAAACAGGTAATAGACATGGAAAGGGCTGGGCACAGAAGTGCTGGATAGAACTTCAGTGTCCACTGGCAAGCTGCTGTTAGATAATACAGGGGAATTTTAGAAATGATGGCTTCATTACTACAGTCCTATATCTTCTAAATGTTTCATCTTAATTTCACTGACCCCCTAAGCAATTAATCAACATACTGAGATGCTGAGGCTCCCAAGGGTCCTGTACCTTCAAAACTGAGCAGTTAATCCAGATCAGACTCTCTTTCTCCCATTACTAAACTGACATTTTGAAGTCATTGTACAAAAGGCTTAGTGAATTGGTGCATTAATTATGCTCACTGCTTTAAGGTTTTCTGGTTTTTTCCCCAAAGTTACAGAAGTGTTTCCTTGTTAGAGCAGTAATGAAAAGACACTGCGACAAGAGAGAATATTTGGATGCGCTGCATTGCCTAGGACAACAGAAGGTGGCAGTGGATGACTACTGCATGGAGCCCTGGTTCCTTTAGAAATTTAGCAGCAGCCTTGTTATTTAGATACTTCATTAATTTATTTCGCAGTTTTGTTATCTGTTGTACCTCACAGCACTGCTTAGCCAGGAAGGGATGAGCTGTTCTTTATGCATCTAGACTTCAACGCAGTAGATTCCAAATCTAGACTAATTGGCTAATTCTTTTCAGGGTGTGATTGCTAATATAAAATGAAATGGTAAGTCTGAATATTTACAGAGTTCTGTTGCATTTGTGGTATCATTTTGTTACTGTGATGACTTTCATGTCAATCCCATTTTTGGTTCTTTACAGAGATGTAACATATCCTGGTCTCCATAACAAACTATTTTCTGTATTTTTCCATACTGAGGAACAAATCCAATATCTAATTTATGTTATAAATCTGGAAGATCTATATGTTGAAAGGTCTGAATCTTGAAAAAACACTGAGCTTTTTCAGGCTGAGATATCTCTTTTCCTCACTGAAATGACTGATATGACCATTTCCCTAAAATCCATATATATATTTGTCTTTATATATCTCAGGACACTTTGGGACAACCCAGTGTGTGATCTAAAGAGAAGCTTTTGGCACTTGACATACAGTAAGAGAATTAATGAAAAAATTTCTTCACAATTTCAAAACTTTCTATTCCAAGCTGAACTTGGAATCTCTAAACGCATCTAAATGCTGAAAAGCCTTTTCCACCTGAGCTTCTGTAAGTTCTCATAAGTGCTCTGTGAATGGGTTGTGCAGTGCAGTCTGATTAAATATGGTGACACTGTAGTTGGGACAGTGAACAGAGTGGTGTGACCCTGGATTTCAGAACATTTTCTCCATTCGTGTGACCAGCTTTGATGCTGCTGCGTTTGAATGAAGATACAGCCTGCTCTGATGGCAAAAAAGAAGGGGTTTAGTGCAGAGAGAAGTATCTACAAGCTTAGGTAGTCAGAAATTCTTGCCCAACTCTCAGTGACAGACCTGATAAATTATTCTAAGACATGCTTTTTCCCCAAAGTGCTCAGCATGTTGATGCCTTCTGTAACCCGGGGCTGAATGTCCTTAGCTGGCTGTACTGAGGCTTGCTACTGAAGTCTAATGAAAAAACACCCTGAGTCCAATGAAAAAAAAAAGACTTTTCACAGTCTAAAAGGCATACACTGCTAGGAATACATAACATCTCCAGCCTATTTTTCACTTTAAGGAGTTGCAGTTTAGTGTTTTACCAATAATTTTTAAAATCTGCAAGAAGTGAATCTGTTCTTCAGAGAATTTGCCACAAACTTTGGGTCTTGGAAAGACAGTGGAGGTAAGATGGGCAATTGTGCTTTAAGCGGAAAAGGTGAGAGACTCAGAAGGTAGAGCCAGTGCATGTCATGCTGTTGTTCTAGTTGTCTAGACAGCCTTGAGCCTTAACAAGATATATCCAGTCTCTAGGAATTACTCTGCAACATTAAATACATGCTCCAGCCACTCCTTCAATTGCAATTAATCAAAGTGCTTAATCATACCATGCCAGTTTTCTCTTGTTATGAGAAGGTTTTTTTCAGTACCTCGCCTGTTGGTGCTTGTCCTGAAATAATGTTACCCTCACTGTTGGATGCAGATGATTTCGGAACATTGCAAAATATGCAATGTGGGTACAATGAACTGCAGACATCACATTTTCCCTCTTTTCTAGGAGAGTTCCATATGTGTGATGAATGTGTACAGTTTCCTGTCTGATATGGGAGCTCTCAGCTGCACATTTTTCCAGATTTTCCCTTACAAAAGGAGGGCTATGACATGGTTTAATGTTGCATATAACAGCATCATGAAATTGTTTGTGACATTTGGTGTTTCAGAACAGCCTTTCTTTGGATTACAAGATATCACTGCTTGACATTGGCCTAGTGATAGAGTACCTCCTTGGTGAAGCTTATCGGAGCAGCTACACCAGGAAGCATTTCCGAATTCTCTACAATGATCTCTACAGAAAACACAAGGTAGCTGCTTCCAAATCACTGGTCTCCAAGAAAAGCCAGAATGTGACTCTTAAATATAGCTCAGGTTGTCATTGTGGTTTGTCTGAAGAGTATCACTTAAATGTATGCAATGCTTGTCTGTTTGGGGACTGTGGTGATTGCTAAATTATTTATTTGTTCAGTAATTTTTTCTTTGTGTCGAATATCTGGGTTGCATTTTTCCTATCATCCATCAATAAAGAATGACAAGATTTTTTCCACAACTGTTTTCCCTTTTTTTGAAACTCTTACATGTGTCCTTCTTGCAGCTTGAACCACATCATGGAAATAATTAATTCCACATGCTTTGAATTAGACTTAGGGCATGTCAGCATTCTCCCTATTGATTTTCCAAAAGCAGTAACTTGAAAGCAACCTAAACTTCTCAATAAATTAGTTGAAAGTCATTCCCAACATTGCAGAAGGAGCAGATTTACTGCATAAAAATAATCCCCAGTTTTTTTAGAACTATAATTTGAAGTATTTCCATGTGGTAAAAAACAAACAACAAAACCCTCTCATCCCCATGAAATGTTTCCTTGACTAAGAGAAGAACCTCATAATGATCAGGGAAAATGAGAAGAAATAATGAAGCCTGTAACTTGGAGTGAATAGAAACAGAGAGACAGATCTTCCTGTGTGTCACTAGTTTTTAACACAATGCTCACAAAAGATGCGAGCAGTTCTAACACTTTTTGTTCTTTCCTAATGAAATATGACCTTAACAAGGAAAGGTGAAACCACATAATCATATAACTAGGAATTGTTGGGAAGAGCATTAGTGATTCAGAAGTTACAATTCTTCCCTCCCAGCCAACATAGAACAAAATTTACAGAGATGCTGGATGTCCCATCCTTCAGAGGAAACTATCAGCAAAAAGTTCTGAGAGTATAAATGGCTTATAGAACATTTTATAAAGGTTGCCACTCAGAAGAGCTTCAAGACTGGGTGATAACTACTGTTGCAACCCTGTTCTTGCAATTCATGGATGGTACGTGGGAAATCAATATTTTGAATTCAGAGACTCAGAAAAATATATATTTATTAATTGAGAAGTGAAACAGGCCATTTTTTCCCTTGATGCTATAAGCCCCAGTGGTACTTAAGGTGATTTTTGACTCACTAGATGTTGAATAACATCAGTTTCTACATCCACTATTGCAATCAGCAAGTACCAGCAAACTTTATTTCTAATTTGCATTTCTCTCCTCATGTTTTATGGTTTCCCTTTGGTTCTAGAGAGTGGTCTCCAGCTTGCCTCAAAGCCTGTCTCATTCCTTTCATCAGAGTAATCAGATGGATAGTAGAATGGGATCCCCTGAAAGTACTTTGCATTCTCAGTTCTTCAGAACTGCACAGCCTTACAAATACAAGGTAAAATAGTTGATTAAACTAGATCTTGATTAGGACATATTAGGCTGATAATAATTTATTGACAAATTTTAGACGTGTTAGTCAGACTCTTAGTTTCTATAATTCTTCTTAAATTGCAGTGGAAACAATGCTTTACTGCTCACTGCTCATGAAATAAAAGATTTGCAATTTTATTGGTTAAACTCAGACTCCATGAGAGTTTTTTAACTTCCATCCATTAGTGGCTAAGAGATTTAATCCACTGAAAGGTAGTATCCCCAAATTTCTTAGTATCAAGCACATGTGAAAACTATTCTGATTTGGAAGAAATATAGGAGCCCTCTGACTTTCCTAATGCTTTCTTATGATTCCTTATTAAAGTGCTAGGTTAGGACTATTAATGAGAGGTACATTTAGAATATTTGGAAAATGGGGACATAGTATTTTCTTTCAGAGAAAGAACAACAAAAGAGCAAAGACTGGCATTCACTATCTGTCTATCTACTTATCTATCCATCTGACAAAACATAAAGTAAAATGAATTTAAATGGCTGCATTGGAATTAGTCAGAGCCAGAATGAACCCATTATAACACTGACACTTCCTCACTTATACCAGTAAAATACTTTTTCCTGTACCTTTCACAGAGAACTACCCAGATATGAATGCATAGCAAGTTTATATTACAAGTGTGACAGACAACAAGAATCATCTAAAAGTATCTAAGGTGTATATTTCAGTCTACTGCTCACATTTTCTTCTATCATGACACATATAAAAGGGAGAGTAAAAGTAGATCCTTGGTATCATGTGGTTTGGAGAGTGTCCAACACTATGGAAAGGGAGGTTATGAGGGGCATGGATGCAGAGCAAGATGTATTTTTGCTTCATTAATGACACCAGCTTCTTAGCATTGGTAATCTGAAAATGGTCCTAGTTGTCGTTTATGGCTTAAATGTATATATATATACACATTTAAGCCATATATATATATATATACACACATATATATTGCTGTTTGCAATTCAGATTTAGATGCAGTTTTATTTTCATGAATCTGAACCTCAACCATCAACTGCAATTTTCTTTTTTGTTTGTTTTTTTGTTTGTTTGTGAGTTTTTTGTTTTTGTTTATTTGTTTGTTTGTTTTGTTTGTTTTTAAACAAATTTATAGGAAAGATCCAGCCCATTCCCAAGGTATAAGAAGAAATTAAAAGAAGATATGAACTATACAGACAATTATGAGTCAACTGGCTTCATTTACCCCTATAATGACCTCCTAGTTTGGGCAGTATTAATGAAAAGACAGAAGATGGCAATGTTTTTCTGGCAGCATGGAGAGGAAGCCATGGTCAAAGCTGTTGTTGCTTGTAAACTCTACAGAGCAATGGCACATGAAGCTAAACAGAGCAACATGGTGGATGACACTTCAGAAGAACTCAAGAAGTATTCAAAGTATGAGTTCTCCCTTCATTTTGGTTAAAATGCATTTTGGGAATGGCTGGATACTGCCCTGATCCGCTGAGAGTTTTTAAAGTTAGTGATGCCATGGATTGTGGAGTATAAAAAAAAGTACTTTCAGATGCTCACTCTTGGTATTACATAATGGCTCTATGTACTGGTGTGTAGAGTGGGGAAGTGTTAAAGGAAAGCTATTTGCATATTACCTAGAGGCATATTTGAAAATATAAGTAATGTATATCATATTATCTACTAAATGGTCAAGTGAAAGACTGAAATTTCCCTTGCAGCTTCTCTCCCAGTTCAATTTGTTAAAAAGCCATGTGACACATAGGTGTTGGACTGTCCAAATTTATAAAAAGTAGAAATGAGGAAAACAAAATCAGTGTTTAAATCCTACTCTGTGTAAGGCTAAGTGGAAATACCTGATTTAATGAAAAGCGAAGTAGACCAAGAGTTGTTTTCAAGTTTACCATTTCCAGTTAGTGTTTTCTGGTAGTTTTCTTGTTAGTAATATATTTTCTTTGTCAATTTCATGTTTAGGTTTCAGGTGCGATAAAATGTACTTTGTTCTTTTGTATGCAGCTCCAAATCTTAATTTGAAAAAGGGTATGTACCCTCCTTGAAGAATCTTCTCTGCAGAGGTGTTTTAAAGTCAGTCCAAAAGAAGAGACTTTCATAATTGGCTGCAGTGCTTGCCCACAGTGTTGATGGATCTCTTGTTGAAGCAAATACAAAGAACTTTGTGGAGTCCATTTTGATCACTGAGTGAGATTAAGAACAAAGTAAATAAAAAATGACAAAACAGGATGACCCTAAACATTGTGACTAGGACTAAATAGTTAGGTTTACACCCCAAATTCTTTTTCACCAGTTATACTGATAAAGCAATGAGAAAAATGGGAGAAGGCCTGCTTACTGAGATGATAGCTGAACTTTAGTTACCAGAGCATTCACAGCAACCTCTTTTCATCAGTAACTGAGTTTGGACTGTTACATTGACTGTTAATTCCTTTCTGCTTTAGGGAATTTGGGCAGCTTGCCTTGGATGTGCTGGACAAAGCATTCAAACAAAATGAGCAGATGGCCATGAAGCTGCTGACCTATGAACTGAAGAACTGGAGCAACTCCACCTGCCTGAAGCTGGCGGTGTCGGTGGGGCTGCGTCCCTTTGTGTCGCACACCTGCACACAGATGCTGCTCACCGACATGTGGATGGGACGCCTGAAGATGAGGAAGAACTCCTGGTTTAAGGTAGAACCAGTCTATCTTTTTCTGAGCATATTTAGATGCTCTGTGCTCTTTAGATGCTTTATATTTGGTTGGTTTTTGGTGTTTGTTTTTTTTATTTTGGTCATGAACTTGGCTAATGCAGCTTCAGACAGCTGAGCTTGAGCATATGTTGGAATCTAGTAAACAAAAGCAAGGGAGGGAGTGAAAGCAGTACTTGCTTCTGTTTTACTTCTTTGCTAAAGCATGTGTGGGATGACATTAGAAGGAAGGGTTTTTTTGTTGCTCTTCCTACCCTTTTAACACTGTTCAGTCACTGCTCTTGCTTTCCCACATTGCCTGTTCCCTGGCAGAGCTGCTGGTGGGAAGGATACTTTCCAGACACAGGGAGAAGTATTGAAAGCATTCCCAGATACTAGGACACTCTTCAAAGCCACAAATCAGCCAAGAGCAACACACACCTTCAGAGGCTGTTAGACTGTGAGACAGATTCGCAGCACCAGTGACTTCTTCCCCAGCTAGGGGAATTGCTCTGGGTTTGTGCTGGTACCAGGCATGGCTGACTGTGGCCTCAGGTTTATGCTACCACTGCTTAACTAATCTTGTGTCTCTCTTTTAGGTCATTATGAGTATTCTCCTGCCTCCCTCCATCCTGATGCTGGAGTTTAAAAGCAAGGCAGAAATGTCTCATGTGCCTCAGCCTCAGGACTTCCACCAGTTATGGTATCACGGGGAGCAGAGCCCAATCAGCTCTAAAGATACTTTGGTTAGTCTGTGGTGATCGGTCATTTGTGTGCCAGAATCCGTTTGTTTAGCATAGTGAGGAGTGAGAAGGTGCTCAGCAGGTGGAATGAAAAGGCTGGAGCCCTGTTCTCAAGAAGTTCGGGTTAGATGCCTAGTTTGGATACAGAATTGAGTGAACTTGGCACGAGTTACTTTGTCTGTCCTGGATGTCACTTCTGTACTGACCATTATGAGAAAGTCCTTCCCAGTGTCACACTTATTGCCAGTGCAGGAAGGGAGTAGCCCTACCTGAGGCAGATAAGAACAGTGCTTACACACATTCTGCCTAATGTTAACTTTTGATTTTATCTGTTAGTCTTTGGCAAAAGACCAGGCTACTGATTTTTCTTAAATACTTTTATACAAAATACTATAGAATATATTCAGGCAGTGTATCTGTGTCATACAGAGCATCTTTCACACAGTACCTGTTGATTATTGCAAATAAGATGGTTATAACCAGGCAAAAACAAGTTGCAGTAATGGTTGGTGTATTCATAACAAAGTTTAGACATTTATGTGTGTCTTCCCTCTAAAACAACACTACATTTACAGTTATAGACAATTTTTTCATACTTCTAAAATGTTGTTTTCTTTTAAAGAAGGGTTATGATGTGGAAACGGGTGTTCAGAAGTCTGATGAAAGCCAAGTGGATGGTGGACAAGGAAACCTTCCTGGAACTAGAAAAATCTATGAGTTCTACAATGCACCAATTGTCAAGTTCTGGTTTCACACGGTTAGTCATCACTCTAGAACTTGGATTGACAAACCCTTCCTTTGATCCTTCTAATGCCACTTAATCCTGCTTTTAATTTTTCTAGCGTGCATTTGCACTCACTTGGTGGTGGGTGTAAATGGGAAGCTATTTGAATATTTCTCTGATAAGTGTAAAGATTGTCTGCTAAACTCATGTGATTGAACTAAGAAAAGAAAAACAACCCAAACCCAACAACCCAGAAAAACTGTTATTAGGAGCTAAAGACAAACTCAAGCACAGGTTTTTATAGTAGTCAGTTGCAAAGGTTGAGATAGGTTTGAAGGTGGCCTTATGTACCTTTAATACTTCCCTGATATTTGTGTTCCTTTCTTTAAGAACTGTCTCTGGAAGAGTGAATATTAATCTATAGGAGATTATATGATATAGGAAATGCCCATTTATTAAATCAGTTTTAGTAAGCCCGTGTCAGTAGATCAGATCACCATTACATAAATTTTTGTTCTTTTAACTAGGTGTGTTCAGTGGTTTATAGGTTGTAATCTATTATGTCAGGTGGATTTAAAGCATGTTCTTGTACATCTAAAGTATGTGTTTTCCACCTGATATCGTTCTTGTGTTTTGGAAGGCACTGATTAACCAGCAGGGACTTACATAACTTTGAGAATTGTTACTTGTTCCTACAGAAGGCTGGGATAAAAGCATAAGACTGTCCTTGCATTCAAGGAATGGTGTACAGATCACAGACTAGAATCACAGAATAGTTAGTGTTGGAAGGGACCTCTGGAGACCATCTAGTCCAACATCCAAGATTAAATAACCTGCTCTTTTATGGGCATGAACATATACTGCCATTGTTCATCCTCTGCTCCTACCTAATTTTTCAGCACTAAAGTACCAATTTCTGATGATGTGTAAGGATATTCCCATAAAATCAAAGCAAAACAAAGTAAAACAAAACTTTGGTGAGCTGGTATAAAGATTCTGGTCTCAAAAATGAGGCAGTGTCCCAGTAGTTTGAGTAACTATAGTGAGACCAATCACCTGTTATGTTTGCAGAACTTGGTTTCAGGTTTTAATGCATATGGATTATGAAACACTGTGTGTTTTGCAGATGTCGTACTTGGCATTCCTCATGCTCTTTACTTACACTGTGTTGGTGAAGATGGAACCAAGACCAAGTGTGCAAGAGTGGTTTGTTATCATTTATATTTTCACTACTGCTATTGAAAAAGTCAGAGAGGTAAGTTCTACCATTCACACTTCTCATCTGTACTATAAACTGCGGGATACACGTTTGAAGAATGCTAAATCCTGCATTTTTATAGAGAATTATGCAGGGAATTTATTTATCAAAATTCTTTTATTAGGAAACCAGTTCTTGCACCTTGAAAATACGTCTTAGATTTTAATTCTCTACTCTTCTGTGTAGAGCTTGTGGTAATGTGTAGGCTGCTTCAGAGTGGCTCCTGAATTGAGATTTGGAACCTTGATGTAGGTACCTGGTCCTTAATTTTCTTGAGTGGACCATTACACTTCTAGTAATAAAATTTGCCTTTATATATTTAATCTGAGTGAGAACTAGTTATGAATTAATAGGTATTTTGCATAGAACAATCTATTGCTCTCCCTCAAGTCTAACTAGCCTTCTATAAATGGACTTGGAAAAAATCCACAATCAACTTTTAATGCTGGATTTATTGAGCACAAAAAAAATCATATTCCAATCAAAATTACTGTAATTATTTGCAGTTGATTAGACCCATGCTTCTGAGCACAATTTGAACTTCAAACCTGAGTGTGGGCACAAATGCTATGTATTTTCCCAGTTGTTGTATCTGCTCTGACATACCTTCACTGTAGAATCAGCACATACTAAACAGTAGTAATGTGAATTGTCTTTCAGTGGAAGAAAGCTAGCCACAAAAAGCCAGCCACAGTTCTGGGCAAAGGATGTAGCAAATACAGATCACTCAGAAGACGGAAATCAGTATCAGAGAGCCGAAGGGTTGCAAGGGGCAGTAAAAATACTGGGAATATATCAAAGCTTGGATGAACTTGCAAGTTCTGTGTCAGCATGAGATAGGTTTGAAAAAATCTACATCAGGATTTTCTATCTGAGAAAAACGTTAAATGTAAAATAGCAAGCACTTTTGAAATCCCTGTTGTGGTCTTGCACCGTCTTGATGGTGGGCCAACAGAAACAAGAGCTCTTCTTTCTAACATCAGTCATTTGACACTTTCAAATTGATGACTTCACTTGATTTTCTTTATTCATGTTCCAGTTCTGGTCTGTTGGCAAAGACTTTGTAGGACACTCCATTTTAGCCTTGCAGTTGCTTAACTGAGGGCCTCGTTATATATAGCTGCAAACCTCTCTAGATTGTATCTCATTGTTTTCTCTAGATTGTATCAAATAATTGTTAAAGCCTTAGGCCCTGCAACTAGTTACTCATGTGAGTCAGTCTAGATCACTTGTTTACGTTAATGTGTTCATATGCATAAATTCTTGCAAAATCAGGGCATAAGGTTTCAAAATCTCTCCTTTGCTTGGTCCTTATCAGTGTGACCTCACATAGCACTGCATAATTGGCCTCACTTGTGGCAATGTGCAAACTCTCATTTGCCTCCTCCAAGGATTCCACTTCACATGCTTGCTCAGTGAAGCTTAAAATCCCTCTGGGGCACCTCACAGTTCAAGGAGTGAACATTTCATTCTTTACATTGCTCGTTGCCAGCACTCCTTTTTTTAACATGTCCTTGGCAGAATACAAGGATCTTTCTTTATATTTTTTTGGTCTGAAATAGAAGACATTAGTTATTTTCCCAGTGGCAAGGTTAGGCTGGTACTTTCCATGACTTACGGGTTAATGAAAAGGCCATTGAAGGTCATGACCATCCCTCTAGTAAATGCTTGTTAATTTCTAATAATATGGGTGCATAACAATTCTTTTCTGGCTGCTCTTTTCTGCTGAGGTATCTGACCTTTAGTGAATGGATTCAGGTTCAGGGTCCATTTTTTCTTCAGGAAGAGCTATGCCATTTGATGTGACATACTTGAGTAATATGACACTATAAGTAAAAATCTCAATTGATGGTGAATGGCAATGTGCAGTAAATGGGTCTAAAGCAAAAGTAAAAAAAATTGAAAGGGGGAAATGATATGTTCTCAAATATCATGAAATAGTTCAGACACAAAAGGCTGAATAATGTATATGTGATTTTAATTGCATTTTATGGTGTTTTTCCCCACATTCTACTCAGGTATTTATCTCAGAACCTGGAAAATTCCGCCAAAAGGTGAAGTTGTGGATTTATGAATACTGGAATTTTACTGATTCTGTAGCTATCATCCTGTTTATGATTGGATTTGGTTTGCGCTGGTGCAACCCCCCTGTTCAAACTGCAGGGAGACTCCTTTACTGCCTGGATATTATATTTTGGTACACTCGGCTCCTTGATCTTTTTGCTGTGAATCAGCATGCTGGCCCATACCTGACAATGATTGGGAAAATGGTAAGTACTGTGTTTTGGAGCAGTATTTCTGCTATTAGGGCATCTGCCTTCAGGAATGTGTAAAGTTCAGAAGTGGCAGAAAAGGAAAAGTCATCAAATGATTCACAGTGAATGTATTACTTAAAAGGGCCATGTTTTTTTTCTGTTTCTGATTTAACCATAATCAGATTACACTTTTCCTTAATTTATTAATTGTATGAATTTATTCACAAAAGCAATTCTTGTTTCATTCCTTAGAGAGGGGTTGCATTTGAGTTAATTTACTGATCTAGCTTAGTAACAGGAAAAAGAAAAGTCACTGTCTTTTGGAGATGGGCTCACTATGACAGGTTATTCCCCTAACTCTTGAAAACTACTTCATTATTATTTTACTCTTTGATTCAAATAATTATATCCAGTTTATCTGGCAAAATTTCTGTGAAATCAAAGTTAATTTTGTTTCTCTTCTGCTGTAAGAACTGCTTCTGAACTACTGTCAAGTCTTGGGGAATGTGAGGATTCCTACTATAATTTGCCTCAGTTACTGAGAACTCTCTCTTAATACTTTTGTATTCTGTCTTTCATGGCAGTTGTTTAGGAGGCAAAATAGTTTTCAGTGCTGTTCCTTGCTCTCAGATTGAAAGAAGCACCACTGAGCAAAATCACCATCGTAAGCTCTTTACATTTTTATTATCATGCTTAGGATCTGAGAGGGGCATATGAAGCAAGTAGGATTCATGGCTTTTTTGGTCTAGGACTATTTTAACATCTATAAAATGCTCATGTATTTCAGGTCATAGAATAAAATATTTTTAATTCCCCCAACATATTTTACATTCAGTTTGTAAACACAGTAATGATGCTCTTCCCTAAAATGAATGTCTCATTTAAATATAATTAACACAACTAATTCTTTTATATAAACATGTTTTCCAGACAGGAAACATGTTCTATATTGTGGTCATGATGGCCATAGTCCTGCTGAGTTTTGGGGTGTCACGAAAGGCAATTCTTTCACCAGAGGAGCCTCCTTCTTGGACACTGGCACGAGATATTGTATTTCAGCCCTACTGGATGATGTTTGGTGAGGTCTATGCTGGAGAAATAGATGGTAGGTAGTTTTCAGAATATAGCTCAGCTTCAGATAAATGTGTGCAGAAACATGTCTACTTTGGTCTCTGTAGTTTTGATGACCTTCTGAGTCTGTTCTTTCTTAAACAAATTTGATTCCAGTGTATATATGTCCATAATGAATAATACTGCATAAGGGAAGTTGAAAATATGAGTTTCTTTGTTAAAAATGAAGATTAAACTCTAAACCTTTCCAATTTAGTGTTTCAAATTAAGGATACCACAAATATCAGGGCAAAGGGCATAGGAACTAATATTAAGCTACTTCCTGGTTGGGGACCTGGCAGTGAAATAAATTTCCACTTAACCTAATTTCTAAATTTCCAAAGCTACTGATCTCTTGGAGAAAAGACTATAGAGTTGCCTTTAGGGAGGAAAGAATACAGGAGAAAAAGACAGGGAGAAATAAGTTACTTGGCACTATTGTTGAACAGATAAAACATGCACACATAGGAGAAATAGAACCAATCAATGCAAATAGGAAAAATAATGTTTCTGGATTATGACTTTGATCTTACTTCAGTAAGAGAGAGGAACTCCAGAAGTATTTAATCATTAGAGGTGTATGGCACTCTCATGCTACTGACTGAAGTAAATAGAGAAACAGATATGCAAATAGAAATATATATATTTAAGGTACATAGACCTAATTCATTAAAATAATCTAACACATTGCATCCATCATTATGGCTGAAAAAGTCACTGGTATTTTGGTTATATAAATAAAAATTCTTTTAGTGAAAGCACACTGCACTGTTAAGTTTCCCAGATTAGTCAGTTTAATCACTTAATAATTCTAAAACTTTAGAAATTAGACACTTCCCAAATAATGCTATGATTTCTCTAGTGACTCTTTATCCCGCAGAATATGTCCTGAATTTAGGGCTGCTGCTTTTTAAGTGTGTGCTAAAATTTCCTCAAAAATAGATAAATTTTATTAGAAGTTAAAAAGATAGGAAAGTATTTATTTTGACAATTTAAAAACATCAAAAGGCATCCCCTAATTTACAGTATTTGTTGCTTTATGTCACAAATGTTCACAGCCATAACTTTTGCACATGAATTAATGTGATTTTAAGCTGTGTGTGAAGCTCTACACTCCAGTGCTGATACAGCAGCCTTTGAGCTGTATCCTTTTCACAGTGGAGTCTCTGATGCTCGTGTTTTAAGGATCAAAGATTTGGATTTCAGCTCACTTGAGTGTGTGCCATCCCCCAAATACATTTCAGCTGCATCATATTTCCCCTTAACAATAAGTGGAATGACTGGCATATGTGTGAAGTGGTGTCTGCAACTTCTGAGCAATGGCAGCTATTGTGGTAGTAGCATGAAGAGGTCTTAACTCTCCTTTAATTTGGAAATTTAGTGATGCATCTCTGTGAAATTAGTGAGGACTATTCTGTTTCTTGCTGGGAGAAGCACAGGCCATCGCTGTGATCTGCTGAGGTTTTTGTGCTACTCGTGTTCTGTATGTCCTTCATTTGCAGTTTGTGAAACCAATGAAGACTGTCCTCCTGGCTCCTTTCTCACACCATTCCTGCAAGCTGTCTACCTCTTTGTGCAGTACATCATCATGGTCAACTTGCTCATTGCATTCTTTAAGTAGGTACCTTGGCATATTGCTGCAGAAGCAGCTAATGTGTGTTCTGCCAGCACTTCCTAAAAGATTCTCACCAGAAATGCTCCGGAAAGGGCACATTGATGGTGCTGCTTGTACCCCATCTGCCATGGGGTAGGTCAGATAAAGGAAAGAGTGTTGCGAGCAAGGCAGTGCAAGGAAAGGGATAGTGAGAACACAGCTCAACTCCTTTGCCACTTGAAAAGAATCTGACTCTCAGAGCAACAATTGCAGTTGGCAAAACCCCCAACATTAAGTTATTTTGCTAAAAGTTGTATTTGTTGTGCTGAGAGGCTATATAACATTCATCATAGGGTGGGCCAAGTTTTAAACTGGCAGATAAGTGAAGGTGTTCAATTGAAGAGGATAATTACTTTTTAGGAGCATTCTTTCCTTTAAGAAATAATTTGAAAATTCTTACTTACTTGATGCAAACTCATATGTTCTAAACAGAAATTTAAATGTTGTGTTTCCAACAATCCGCCTTTAAATGTGTGCTGCCACAGTAGAAAGGGTCTTCATAGTAATTCTACAATAATTAATAGTAATCCTCTAGTAATTTATCAGTGTATTTATAGTGATTATAACCCTTCACATTTTACCAGGAACCCCTTGTAGTGGGTCAAATTCTGTAAAATACTAGTAAAGAGCAATCTAACTCAAGTAGTGATTTATTTTTTCCTATAGTTCTAGCACTTGTGGGGAAGAAATAGTCATCTGCAGGTTAGGAAAAATTCCAATGCATAAAAGAAGCAATTAATATGCAAACAACCTAACTATCAAAATTCATTCTATTTCTACTTCCAATAAGAAACACCTTTCCTGATCTTGTGTCAAGAAATCAAACTGTTATTTTATACACTATGCATTATTCTACAGATGAGAAATTGTTACTTGAATTATTTCTGGAATTAAACCTTTAGTAATTTAGATATGGTAAATCTTCTGCATAGTGATTTGACTGTTCCAGAAGTGAGACCAGAAATGTGTGGGTATGAGAGATACATTAATTATGCTCTCAGATGGAGCACTGATGTTTTTGTGACTATATGCTGAGTGTGTAGAATGACAGTGCACCTGAAAGGACAGTGCTAGAAACCACAATATTTCTTTCCTGTGCTTAGGTCTATGATATGATATGATAGTAGATACAGAAAGTTATTCAGTGCAGTCATGTTTAATAATTTCACATTTCCAATGAATATTTTGTAGAACAATGGCTCATGTTGCTGCAGCAAATTTATTTCTACAGGGAATGCACAAAACTATTTTGTTACAGCCTTCCCTTAGCCTGACACCTACTTTAAATCCAGTCCAAAGAAGCAAACAATGCTGAATTCTCAGTTAGGGTAATATTAGGGTTTAAATAGTATGACTGGGATTTCAAAGCCACATAAGTGACATCTTTTGCCCAGATCCCATTAATGTGAATGGGAATTGGATCTCCAAATCTGTTAGGCCGCTTTGAAAATCTCATTTTCAGTGCAGTAGCTGCAGGCACATGCTGCTGCTTTGTTAAATGAAAGTTGTTAAGCTGATTTACCTTACTGGAGGAATGGGACTTTCCTTCAGTGTCAGATTAGATCTGTGGAAAAGTGCCTAGTGCTATACTGGGAGTGTTCCTCACATGAGTGTTTCACCCTCCTTCCCTGTGTGGTGTCTCCACAGTAATGTTTATTTTGACCTGAAATCCATATCAAACAAGCTCTGGAAGTACAACCGCTACCGCTACATCATGACCTACCATGAGAAGCCATGGCTGCCTCCACCTTTCATCCTCCTGAGTCACATTGGGCTGCTGATAAAGTGCATCTTCCACCACCAGCCCCCAAATGAGTCGGACCAAGAGGAAGGCGATGTTGGGCTAAGTAAGCTGGGAACCAAAATAAATAGTTCATTATCACTCCCATCACTGTGGAGTTGAGTTACAAGAATTTGTAAAAAGGGAATTCTTTGTTTTGTTTTTGGCTCTTGCTGTGCTACATACTGTGTGTCAGTCAAGACACTTCACAACTCTGTGCTGAAATAATGTGACAGTAACTTATTCAGTAGAAACTAAATAATTTCTTATTTTAAAAGAAATTAAGCAGTACTGAAGGTATACCTCTCTGTATGTTTTTCATGAAAAGACCAATAATTCCTTTTCATTACTTGGGGAAAGTAGCTGCAGAGCCCAAGGATAGAGGAGAACCAGTGATGGCAGATGCAGAGAGAGAGCATAGGGGCTTCCCACGTCCTTACTGCTTCTTTCCCTTTATGCACTGGTTTATCACTGCACCCTACTTTCTTCACTTTTCCCAGCTTGGACTTCTTCATGCCAGGTCTTTCCTAACACCTCTTTAAGGTGATGCCAGTTCCCTGTCCCACTGTCACCAGCTCTGCCAGGAGCAGCCTGAGTTGTCATGGGAAGGGAACCTGAAAATGCTGGGATGGAAATGAGTACTCAGCAGTGGGGCTTGGTGGTGGGAGTGAGGCAGGGAAATGGGGAGGAGATGGCTGTAACCATATTTAAAAAAAATTTGGGAAGCATTGGCATGTGGTATTATACAGCCTCATCCTTTTTGATGCAACAAACACCCCTGATGCCTTATAAAAGAGATGGGCAGATCCTCACTGGGTTATGCTTCGCTTAGCATTTTCTCTGCTGAACATGAATCCCTGAAGACATCTGTCATGCTCAGAGGTAGTTACAGAGTTCAAAAACAGGCTTAACTAATCAATGCTGAACTGCTGTGCTGCTGCTCCCAGGTTCAGCTCCCCCATCATGATTGGACACACCAGCCTGCCTTTGAAGTTCCATCGCTTATTTTATGTGCAGTTTATTTTTAAGTCAGTGGCATAGCATAGAGCATGTCTTGTAAGGAGCATTAGGCTAAAGGAAAACTGAAACCCTGCTTAGCACATCTAAAAATCCTTGCACAGAAGATGGCTCATGCCTTGCTTACACTTCTCTCAGAAGGAGAATTTTTTTCTGTTCAGGCACCTCTGGTTGCCGTTTCTGTACACCTATGCTTGAGAGCTTTCTTTTACTTTAGTTATGGTGTTGTTATAATTAACTGGTTTTCACAGTGAGGACCCAGGGCCACCCTGTGGAAGATCAATACCAAGGGAGAGAGTAAAATTTTGGAGGAAGGAACAGAGATCAAATAGGGGAGAAAATTGCCTGGAAAGTGATCAAGTCTCATTTGGAGTGAGAGGGGAAACCCCAGAACACTGTGAGGGTCTTCACTGCTGAGCTGTGTCTTGCAGCTAAATATTACCTCCTTGCAACTGCCTTGTTGCTAGGAACAGGCACCTATCTAGCAAGAGCAGTGAGGACTTCAGTGCATAAAAAAGGACAGAAAAGAGGAGCTTGGAAAATGTGGAGTTTGAATCAGAGAAGCAGCTTTCCAGCACGTGCATTTCTTTGTACTGCCTTGTAATGGAACTGTTCTCCCAGAAGTCTTGGTGTGCTATAAGAAAAGCAACACGAGCAGCCCAGGTTACGGAGTTTTAAACTTTTGAGTGCTTATTTCCCCCTAATAATCTTGAGGGGAAGATCTTCATGTTTTATACATATGAACTTTTATTGAGAATATCGGAATATTTTATACATATGAATGTATTAATCAATCAGGGAAAAAAAATTTGCAGCCTTGAGCACCTGAATGGACTGTAATTGTTGTAGGTGACTAGCTCTAAATGAATGCCTAGCCTAACTGGAGTGAAATTTCAGTAAGGTTTACACATTCATATCTAAGACTTGTGAGTGATACATGTATAACAAAATAAAGGAAAAATATTGTGAGAAAATGCATCTTTGTAAGCAACCATCCAGTTATGTATTTTTGAGGCTTTAAAGGGAGTGTACTGGAATTTTTGTCTGTGTGGTTTTGTTCCCTGTGTAAGGCAAAAGACAAAACGACAAAATCCCACATTGTCATGTGTTTGGCAGGTTGAGTCTTTATATTCAAGCCCAAATTCATGCAGCTAGGCCTGATTCATTCTTGTCAAGGGAGGGAGTGTAAACGAGATTTTTGAAAGGTGTTTTTTCTCTCTTTTTTTTCTCATGAATACTTATAAATGATTGCATGCTTCATACTGATTCATAACTCCTTTTTTCAGAGCTCTACCTTAGTGATGAGGAGTTAAAGAAACTCCATGACTTTGAGGAACAGTGTGTAGAAGAATATTTTCATGAAAAGAATGAAAACCTGAGTTCCAGTGGCAGTGAAAGGATCCGTTTGACCACAGAAAGGTGTGTTTTAAAGCATATTTTTGTTCTTTGTAGAAATTTGTCATATAAAAGGACTTTGATAAAACCAGTGCTCTTGAAGCTGGTTATGGGCACTATGAACATGCACAGGCCTTGTTAATTTCATGGAATTGAGTCTGTTTCTGTATCTGCATCTATTTGAGGTATATGTCTGATCTGTCTGGGAAGCCTTGCTAACAGAATTGCATCCCTGGAGGCATGCAGTGTGTACATGGTTAAAGGGGTGCAGTGAGGTGCTGCTCAGTTTCACTTGGGCAGATCAGGTAGTTACCAAATCAAGCCAGAGAACGGCATACAAAATGTAATTTTATTTGAAATCTTAGTAGTGTAGGTACACTGTGAGAGTACTGCTTGTGATTGAGCATAATTGAACTGTTTACAGATCAACCAGAAAACCACTGCAGCATTATGTGCAATATAGTGTCTTGGTTTACACAATGCCAATACACAACCAGCATCAGGGTTTCAAAACCATCAGTATTGGCCCAATTTAGCCTTCTATTGAAACCAATGACGAATCTGCCATTAAGTTTAATGGGAAGAGTTAAAAAAATTGAACACTGTAGAAAGCCTAACCGAATGCCAGCACTGATCTCATCTAACAAATTTGTTTTACCTAGAGAAAGTAAAATCTTATTTTCTGCAGAAATTCAGAAACAAAATAAGTAGCTTTGTTTAGAAACTGCAGAATTGATTACTTCAAGAAGGTTTCATTTACTGGATAAATATAGATTTGGAAAGGAATGTTTTTCTGAGAGCAAGTGAAACACTCTTTACAGCATTGTATGACATCAAGGCAAGAAATTAATTGAGGTAAATAAAATGTTCTGGAACATTGGTTTTTGATTTTATTCAGCAATGGCTTAATGCTACATATTTTAGTTACTCTGTGACAAAGGAATGAAATGACTACTGGTTATTGGCTGCAGCTAGTTTATTGTTGTCTTTGTGACAATGCAGCAGAGAGTATCTTCAGGAAATATTAAGATAATTATTTTGTTAAAATTATGTAATTTCAGGCCAAGAAGTTCCTGCACTTTTCTCTGGGGATATGAAGATAATAGAAAAGGCTTTGTTTTTTTTGGCAGTTGAATTTTACCTGAAGAAAACCAATGGCATAAGATGCATAGAATCTGCTTCTGGAGGCCAAATATGCTCTTGGGAAGACTCGTTTCTCAGCAGCTCCCAGTATTTGAAAAATGCAGGATTAAAGAGCATTGGTGTTTTGTGTGAGCCTTATCCTTCTCATGCTTGCACAAGGAATGTAAAATGCAGGATGCCCAGCTGACAGGAAGTATACTTCATTTGCAGCCAGAACCAGTGTAACCTGCCAGCAGTGCTCTAGTAGTTCTATGGCAATGAAGGGGTATTAGTAAGAAAACAACAATTTTTAAAATAGGTACTCCTTGAGCTAAACATCTGCTTCCTTAAGAAAGCAGTTTGCCTGGGTTTTGTCAAACACAGGTATTAATGGGAATGAAAATCACCATTAAAAAAAATGAAACACTGACTTTTTGAAATGTGTTAATGGTTTCTTTTGTCATCTCACATTAAGATGTAAAGATCTGTGTTTTGATACTTTAATTACCTTTTCTTTTTCTACCTAGAGTGGAAGAGATGTTTCAACAACTTAAAGAAGTACATGAGAAGGTATTTTATATCAAGGAGTCCTTACTCTCCCTGGACAGCCAGCTAGGACATTTGCAAGACCTGTCTGCCTTGACAGTGGACATCCTGAAAGTGCTTTCAGCCGTAGATACCTTGAAGGAGGAAGAAGCCTTACTGGCTGACACAAAACATCAAACACGTAGGAAGCTGCCCCATAGCTGGAGCAATGCATTATATTCCAAGACCTTGAGCAGCCTGGAGAGCTTGTATGACAAGAAATATCACTACTACAGCATGCCACCCTCCCTCTTACGGAGCTTGGTAAAGACTCAGTCTCCATCAGAGTGCAAACTCTTGAGGTCTGAGAGTAACAGGGTGGTAGAAGACTGCTCTCAAAAGGCAGAAATAGAAACAGACACACTCACTTCAGGAGTATCCTCTGAGACTAAGTCGACTCCTAGGTATGGGCAGTTTTTGCTGGTGCCCCCTGACCATCAGGAAGGGTCTTTTTCTGAAGATGTCACCTTAAATTTGTCCTTTTTGAACACTCCTGACAAGTACAAGGATGCAACATGCAGGGATGACCTGCAAAGTAGCCTTGTAGTTCAGCAAAACTTGCCGAGTATCAGCCTCCTTGGGAAAGAAACCGAAGGTTATCAGTGGAGCCAGAGAGACTTTGATATTCATTTGCCATCAGAAAAGACTAATGTTGCAGAAGCTGCATATCCTCTTGATTTCCAGCTGCCGCTGGATTTTGAAGGAAGTGCAGCATCCCTCTGCAATTGCAGAGAAGAGACTGAAGGTGGCTATGTCAACTGGGGATTCTCTGAAGGTGATGAAAAAGGAGTTTTCATCTCAGATTCAAAGAAGAAAGCCCTGTACATACAATCCTCCTATGACAGGGATAACAATTGCCAGAATAATCCCGCCAGGTTTGTCCAGTTAAGAGATTCAAACTCCTTCTCCTACAGCTCTGACGAGTCATGTCACAGCAGCAGCATCTCTCAGAACAGACTGGAGCGAAGCATCTCCTTCAAGATCAGCCCTCTCTGGAGGGATTGGAGTTTCTGCAGAAGCAACAGCTTACCATCCCCTAAGAAAGAGAGATCAGGGAAAACCTGCAAGGCTGTAGGCGGTAATTATAAAACATTAAACCTGTATGGTATCTTTTACTGGACAGTCCAAGACTTTACAAAAAAGTTTTGTTTGCTTCCAGAAGGTATTAGATGTAATAGAGGATAGTAGCAGAGAGTCCAGAGTTTAAGTGAAAGTTTACTCTTTCGCTTTCTTTGTGTGGGTCTGGCTACTGGGAACATCTGAAGTGTGCTTGGTATCCAAGCTGCAACACACCTATATGTCAACCACCCTGATCTGCCCCATCTCAGGAATCTCCATGTCAGTGGCTACCCAGCCAGGTGAGAGAAGGATTGTGCTCACTCTGGGGAAGTCTCTTGCCCTGGGAGTGCAAAGACAGAGTTGCAGGAACCAAAACGTATTGCACAATCCATAGAGATACATTAGCAATATCAGAGATGGGTGCATGAAGAATGAAAAGGCCTACATTTCTATAGTCAGTTTAAATACCTCCCATCCACCATCAGCTTTGCTTACCAAGTGCTAAAATACATCAGATTCCAGTTTTAATTGTGAATAGAATGAAATGATGGATAACATTAATTGTTTGGTATCTTTTTATGGTGCACACCTTACATGGAACTGCTTGAGTCACAATTCTTTCTCAGATTTTTTTAGGCATCTGCCAATTCTCAGTCTTATCAGATTTTCCCTCAGTAAACAGAAACTCTGTAGCTTAAAGGTGTTTTCTGACTCTTCCCTGCAGAATCTTTAGGATCCAATGAGCTACACCACAGTGAGACAACAAAAGCAAAACAGCAAAACAGAGACAGAAAGTCTGGGAGAGGAAAGAGGAATCAAAAACCTCTTCAGGTGCCGGTATGGGCAAATGCAAGAGAATTGTGTATCTCAAAATTGTCTTTTTCATTTCCTAAGAGCAATTCTGCAATGTGGTTTAACTGAAATGTATACATTTAAAATACTGCACACAAATTGTGGCATCTTCTGTGTGTGTTTAGCTTTGGTTCAATTTTTCTTTTTCTTGGATGTGTGGGATTTCTGTTTTGAACTTGTTGACACCCAGGGACTTTGGTATACTGTGGTGATAATGATTTTACACAAGCATAAATCAGTCCTTGACTTTCAGCTCTCAGAACTTGTGGAGGCTTCATGTGATCTAGGATAGACTGAAGAAGCAGCCTTACTCAGAGGATTTACAACTGTTCTCAAGCAAGTCAGGCTTCATAAGGTTGTCTCCTGCCTGCAAGGGTCCCACAGGGTTTTCTCTGAATCCAAAAAACATTTAGCACATTGCAGAAAGGATATTGGTTGTGCTTATGTATGAGGCAACTGTGTTGTATGTTCATAAATAAAAATCTATTTCTAGAGCTATAATGAAATTTATAGGGTCTTCGTTATCTGGAAAGAATTATCCCTGTTTAATGAGATGACTGCTGAAGACTGGTTTGCTTACATAAGATACCCAGGTCAGGAAAGGATCTTAGACTTGGACTTTGAGATCTAATATCTCTGAAGGAATTAGGTCTCAAAGTTCAAATACCTTCAGACAGTGCGAGACCTTTCATTCATAGCACTTACTAGAGAAAAGCAACATGTCCTCTGCAGTTGTAACAAAAATGGGAAAATCTGTTTCTCAGCTGGAAATGCATTCATTCATTGGCATTTCAGAGGTGCCCGAGGAACTGGAGATGCTAGTCATCCTGTAAATTCAGTATGGTTTTTTCTGTGTCTTGGCAGGTGATCAGAGTGGATGACTGTCCCCAGAACACTCAAGTGAACTCAGAGCCTGCAGAGATCAATGTCTGGGATGAGGAAGAGAAACACAGCAAAAATTGGCTCACCGTGTCTAATTTCAGTCAGCTAAGTATGTTACATGTTGCAAACAGTGAATTTCAGAATGGCTTTTAAAAAGAAGCAGTAAATGGAATTCAAAAAATCAAGTGTAGTCCACCATTTTCACCCTTGGCATATTTTTTATAGAATTAGACTTAGTTTATCTTGGTTATTTGATACAACACTGAGGAGGCAAAAGGGTCATAGGTTGGATGAAAGATCAGTTGAATTTTTCTGGGACCACTGCCTTTGTTCCATGGGGAGATCGTGGAGTGCTAATCCTCAAGGATAAGTAGGAAGTGAGGACAATGACGTCTTTGTCTCCTCCCCTGAAGTATCTTCTAAAGTGATGCCTTCTGAAGTGGCATCCTGGCTAATTGCAAAAAATAAACTCATGATTTCTCATGACATTTACCCTCACGGGCAGTGCTGTGATACTGTATTTGTTGGCAGATCCTTTGCCTGCGTTATTCATCCCTCAGAAACATATCCTCCGAAGGGAAGAAATGAATTCTATATTGTCTCTTTTGGAGTGAAAAGGAATGACATTCTTGCTCTTTATTTAGTAATTCTCCATCTCTTTAATTCTCAGAAATTCCATGCATTATTCATCTCATCTTTCAGCTTTGCTGTGATGTGGCTCACTGGTTTCATCCTGTGAGCTGCAGGGAGAAGCACCAGGCAGTGCTGTGACTCAGTACCACATGGTCTGAGGAAGGCTGTACCCCAAAGTCTGCCGAAAAAAGTGGAAATAGTCTTTTTTAACCTTATAAAATTCTGTCTTTTTTTTTCTTTGTTTTAACCCATTACACATTTACTGGGACAATATGGTATATAGGTATTTATTTTACAGCACTGCATAGCTACTTAGTTTAGAGTGGTAGAGCTCTGGAAACAGCTGACAGCTTCTCTTTTGACTAGGTTTGGAACGTCTACATTACAAGCACCAGAAAATTAAACATCAAGACATTGGTAGGCATACCATACCATTCTGTGATTACCTGAGGCATTCTCGAGAGGTAAGACCTAGGATTACACATCCTAATCCATAACTTTGGCTGGGATGAGTCCAGAGTAATTCTACAGTCATCCTTGGATCTGCCAATAGAGTTTCTTTGTCGCGACATACATCTCTGAGAGATGAGAAACTTTGTTGTCTGCTGGCACAGTGTATGTGTGGAAGTAAATGAATAATTTAACAGCTGCTAACACTCTACTGAGATTATTGAAACAGGACATTAAATTATTGAACCTTAGAGTGGTTCTGAACATGAGTGATTCTTAGTCACAAATGACATGCCTCGATGTTTCATCAAGCAATGAGTGAGCACATAACTTGAGCTTCAACTTGTGGGCAGAATGGACTAAAAGAAAATTTTGGAAAGTTAGCTATGTAGCACTCACTTCATCACATAGTTATCTCTTGCAAAGCATTAGTTAAATATTGAAAATTATTACAAAGCAATGGATTTTTAAACCATTGTCTTATGAGCACCGAATTCTATTATTTACCAGAATTAACCTGCAGCTCTGTAATCTTAAGGTCCTCTTACTGTGTGAACGAATATAGGCTCCTTGAATTTGATGGTGCTAGATCAATTTATGTTTCCAGAAGACTTGAGGAGGAATCTGGATTCTGGAAACTAATATCCGTTTTAAAATTATATAGTTAATGGAAGAAATAGCTAATAGAATAAAATGTTCCATTCATTAAATTTTGTAGAGGTATCTCACAGATATGAAAGAAAATTAGCAAAGAATAAATTAGGAAAAGGAAATATGAGGTAATCCTTTCCTCTTTCTTATCAAGAGCACCAAAGCACTCTTTCTTGTTGATTTTACTTAGAGCACTTTTGGTTATTAAAATGGAGATCTTACAAAGATTTGCTTATTTTTCACTGAAAGTGTTATAAGTTTTCTTTTTTTTTAGGAATAAAAATGAATGAGGTAATTTCAGTTATGCTGTTCTGAATGCTGTAGAACTTGAATCCCAAACGCCAGGGATGAGAGCTTTAATCCCAATTTAAAAAATAGGTGGTACTGGTGGTGGAGGGTGGGGGTTGGGGGGGGGTGGGTGTGTTGTACTGAAAGTGCTGATGAGAGAAAAGAAATAAATTTACTAATTTTGTATTCTGTAAAACTGAAACTTGGAATCTACATCAATAAATCTTTGAAATGTGAATCACAGGATCAGTCAGGCAAAATAAAGTAAAACTGTGAGGTAACCAAGTAATCTGGTGCTTCAAAGCTTATGTTAAGATATATTTGGATAAAACTTAAGTGTGAGATTTTTAAAATTGTAAAATACCATACTGCTGATTAATAGCAGTATTGGAGTTATACTGAAACCAGTTGCTTTTGAAAAAAGATTTATTCTTCCAAGGTACAGTCTTCAATATCCACTGAATTGTGCCTCTCTCTGGATTATGAAGGCTGACACTTATCACTGAGATGTAGCAAAGTTGCTGCATCCAACTGTTCCACTTGGAGAATGATATATTTTAAAGATAGCGAAGCTTCTCGCTCATGGCATTCCAGTGGTCCAGAAACCCCTCTTGAGAGGTAGCAGGGAGCAAAGCAATGGAGTGTGTAGGAAGATTTTATTAAAGACTTTTACATCTTCAAAGCAAGCTACAAGTTCAAAATAGGAGATAAATTTAAAAAAAAAATTAAAAGTGATTTAAGTTTCAGGATAACTTAAAATTTAATTTTAACTGATTCAACTTTAAGCTTAGTTGTCCTTGAAATTTTTAGTGTATATGTGTGTTTTTCTTTTGAGGATTGAAATCTGTAACTACTATTCAGAAGAAAAATTCCATTTCTCACTACCACATTAGGAGGACCTGGCTGACCCATTTTTTCCTAATATGGCTTGAAGTTTAAAAGATTATTTGAGTATTTCTTTAAATATAAGAACTGGAAAATATGTGATCTAAATATCCATGCAAAGCTCAATGTGTTACCTTCTGTTCCAGGGATTTTGAGTGTGTTTATTTTCAACAGCTGTAAAGGCTACACCTACACTAGAATTTTCCACCATAAAGGAAGTTCTCTAATATTGTGCATATGAGAAAACCTTTAACAAGCTTTGTGAGGGTATTGAGATATAGGTGGTGACCTGAGTATTTAATTAAAATGTTTGGAGACCACATGGAAACAGCAAATAAGTTCCATTTTAGTGTCAGCATGGCAGTGCTATGATCTGCCTGCCTGTCAGGGTCATTATTCATGTTAACAATAAGCATATCAACAACTGTGTTCAAGATTGCACCTTCTTGAGCTGTGCAATGTGTATATGATAAAGATGTGCATATTTTAGCAGTAAAAGTATTTCTCTTTTTTTAGGATTTCAGTAATAGCGTATTTGGAAGCACCAAGAAAAGTAATCCGAACAGAAACTCTTCGTATGTATTATTAGTATATTATTATACTCATCACAGGTTTTCAGAAAGAGATGTCTGTACTGTCTGCAGATTTTCATTTCAGTTCTGCAATATACATAGGACGACAAATTCCTGAGAAATGCAGAGTTAAGGCAATTCAGTTTTTTTAAGTTTCTTTCAAGAAGTCTTATTAATAGAGATAAAAGAGATCCATTTAAACAAAGTATATGATTTTAGGTAGAATAGACACTCTTTGTAATTCTAACAATAATTGAATTTTTTAATTCAGTCACTAAGATGACAGGTGGACTTGATGATTTACTAGGTCTTTTCCACCTTTAATAATTCTATGATTCTGTGATGATTCCGTGGTTCTACAACCACAGACCATAGCATGTTTAATTAGCCATTTCCCCCATCTAGTCAGCATGAAAAGTTGTATTTGCTTTTGCTGTGCAATTGCATGTTTTGTTTTTTAAAAAATACAATGCTAACATTTCCTGAAAACTTCTCTCATTCACTGATCCATCTCTTTTGTGCTGAGTTACACATTTACTAAATATTTAGCTCAGTGTTCTTCATGCATTTTCAGAAGTTATTAAGCTTTGATTATGTTTAGTGAAAGTATACATTTAGTGAAAGTATATTCACAATTCGTTTCCATTTTGTTGTGAGGTTTTAAATTTTTTTCCCAGCTTGATTAATTGTTATCATAATATTAGTAGTATTTTTGCTACGTGCAGTGCTTTCTGTACGTCCCTTTCCCTTTTCTTTCCTATTTTCATCAATTTCTTCTAGATGTCTCCTTTTTTTCTTTTTTTTTTCCCAGCACTGTACAGGTAATAAGTAGAAGATACTAGAAAGCTGTCACATCCCATGTGATTTCACCATGGGGAGAGGAGGAGAAAAGTTACTGAGTTTTTGGAGGGTTTATGCATACTGTGTGTACAGGGTGGTTGGGTGTTCTGCTGTTGTTTTGCTTTTGGGGTTTTTAGGGTTTTTTTTCTTTTTTCCTTTTTTACACCCCATCAATAGATGGTAGGCAAACTGCACATGTACCAGCAGGACAGTGGGGCTGCTGAGTACCTGGATCTGTCACTTAGTCTGTTGTCTTCAGTGGGGTATCTCTGGTCTGTGAGGCGAATCATATCCTCTTGTGTTCTCCAACAAAGACTGCTTTAATGTTAATGCTGATGCAGCAGTCTTTTTCCAACCAGACTTCTTAATCCAAAGAACCACCAATTTAAAAGGTGTGCGTTTGTACAAGTAATGGTAATGACAGAAGTAGCTTCTAATGCATCTCAGCAGTTGTTTGACTGAAAAATGAGCAGTTGTGTCTGTGATTGAAAGGTCTGTAACTGATACTGTTATTGCAGCGAAAAGATGTGAACAGTAGGGCAGACTCAAGAGCAGCTAAACATAAAGCAGAGAAAGAAACATGTAGAAAAATGTGTCAGTTCTTCAGTACCTGAAGATTGTTTGCTGATGGTTGTGTTGAAGGAAGTTGCACTGAGGGTTATTTTGCTTTACGATTGCTGAGTCACATCTCTTTCCATGTGATCCATGTGTACCTACCAGTGTTAGCTTAATGACAGAAATGTTGGATTAAAATATCAAATATTTGCTTTTAAACAGATTGAGAACTCCAGAGGAAACTGACAGTAAGTTTTTCATTACTTGTCACTCATTTTAATTCCCATCTGCAATTCTCATGCTGACAATTCTGAAGTACAAAATCCAGGAAGAAGTTAATTTACTGTAGTTGAGGATTATAGTGCAGATATCATTTCATATGTTAGTAACTAATTTTTACTTTTAAATGAAAGAATTTTTTTTATTAGAAACGTTTTTCTCATAACAGCTGCACAATCTTAAAAGACAATAATTTATTTTTACTCTTATCTGGTTAGTAATGTTGTCCTTTCAGCAGGAAGAAACTCTTTAAGATGCTGATGCTTTGATCTCTGACAGTCCAAGTGATTTCCTGAGTTAAACTAGGGTGTATATCTGAAAATAGATTACGAAATAAGATTTTTAATGTATGCTTGATTTTTCAAATTGCAGTTTTGTGTAATATCTCTTTGTGTTATTTACCTGGAATTCTGAAATCTGTGAAGGACTGAATTTATTATGAAACCTCCAATGAAGAAATTCAAGATTTTAGTGAGGAATCACTTTGATCCTCAAAACAAGGGTGTTAGCAAACTTCACCGGTCTTTGTTGTGTCTTAGTCCATCTCCCAGTTTTCCTGGCATGACTCTCAGCTGTAAGAGGCTGAGCAGCTGGGCACCTATCCCTTTTTGAGATTAGCTGTGGTGCAGGAATGAGTTGGTCCGAGTCTTATCTCCACTTCAAGGGCTGCTCCTTGCGGGTCCATCTGTGCATAAAACACCTCAGTGCTGAGTGCAAGCAGAGTTGTAAAGCTGCTCTCTAGAGCACACCATTGTTTTGATTAAAATCCAGATTTCCCATTCTCTAAAGTCCCCTTTTCATGTTTTGGTTTTTCACAACATACAAAATGATGCAAAGTAAATGGGTCCAGCAAGAAAGAATGCACAAGGGACTTTGAATCACTAAGGGGAGTGAAAAATGACCCTTCCCCCATGGTTGTTTCCATGTATGATCTCTTTCACTAGATAAGGGAGTAAAAGCAAATAGAATACACCAAGAAGAAAAGTGTAAGGGTCAAAAATTTTAATGAACATTGTTTTGATTATCTCATTTTTTTGAGAGTTAATAGTATAGTGAAATTAATAGTAGTACAGTATAAATACAGAAATCTGGCATTTCGAAGGATGGTTTTCCAGGAGAGCAAAATTACTTCATCGAACTAATGAAAATGTGCTCACTATTCTTGGTTGCATTTAAAAGGCTTTTTATAAAGCAAATATTTTTGGACCAAATTTGATCTGTCTGAGTCTATTAAGCACATAACCACCAAAAATATTTGTCAGCTTATATTTTAACAGCACTTTGGATACTGTGGGTTAATGGGACAGTATTATTGTAACTTTGGTGCAATAGTACAGTTAATGGAATGCTTAATGGATGAGGATGGAGTTGGAAAACGCATGTCTTTGGGAGGCCATGAAGCACGGTGGATAGCAAAGTGGTTTTGATATCCCAGGGGTGTAGCTGGCTTGACATGTCCTTGAGGTTAATATCTCATTTTCCTCACCATTTCCTTGAATAAAAAAAGCATCTGACTATATTAGACTGATGACTTAAATTTGCCACTATATAGTATTTTATAATGAGGTTAAAGCCCATAAGTAATTCTCCTCTTTAGAATGCTGGGCCTGCAATTCTGATTAATCTGTTTTGTGACAAGCTCTGGGACAGAAGAAATTTTAAAATCATACATTTGTGTCCTTTAAACATTATTTCAGATATTTTCTCCTGCTTGAAAGCATCTCAAGATTTGCATCTTCACTACTCAGGTAAGCAGGAGGCACAAGAATGACAGATGAGAAATTTAAGAAATGAAAAAGAACATTAGTTCTCCCTGAAAATCTCCACTGTGATTTTCATTTTGAGGACTTACACAATTGCCCACTGCTGAGAAGGTTCTGTGTTAATTTATGTCTAACACTTCAATGAAACAATTATTGATTTTTGTTGTTGTTGATAATTGCTTCGTTCTGGGTATTTATGGCAAATCCAGAGCAGAATGTAGATAATACTTTCAAAATATCAGTGGAAATCATGAATACAGGTCAGATTCCTGAGGGGGCAGAAGTGGTACTCGTTTGTTTTTTTGCTCTCAGTTCCCTCACATCTCCCAAACCCTCCTTTGTACTTGCCGGGATTCTTCTCTTCAGTTAATTGGTTCTGTACTACTTAATCTGTGTTTGCATTCCTATGAACTCCTGAAAATCCGCCAGGGAATAAATCCTCTGAATGCTAATTGCGTGCGGTCCTGCCTTTCCCTGAGCCGAGTGCGCACGGGTTTTCCCCCAGGGCTGGATGCCAGCTTTTCCAGGAGGAGAACAGAGCAGAAATCGCCAGTAGATGTCACCATTGCCCACAGGACACGGCCTAGGGCTGGAGTAAACCAGAACTACTAGCAGCCTCTTAAATTCAAAATCGACACAGTTTTCTCCTGGAATAACACCTCCTGGCTTGCAATCAACTGTACAGGAGTAATTTCTCTGGCATGGTGGAATTGTTGCAGTGATCGATCTGTTGCTTGTCAGGCATGCTATTTGAGATGAGGTTGGACTTTTTAGCACAGATGAAGTGGCTTCCCTTATGAGCTGACAAATGTTTTCAGAGGTTTTCAGTGAAGGTTTTCTTTCCTCAGGAAGATCAGGACAGAATGTAGCCCAAGAACTAGGCCCAAAATTCCGGCACTAGAATTCTGTACCATATATTGATTTTGTGTTATTTTTGCTATCAAAATGAGCAAGTAAATGTAATCCTGCCTCTCTGCACACCCAAGAGAAGTAGATCTTTGTCCCAAGTTTGGCAGCTGCTTCAAGTCCATGTCACATGGCTTCCCAAAATTCTAGAGCGTCAGCTGGCAGGGTCTGACATGGCACAGGTTTCAGCAGCTCCTTCTTCCTGCTATGCACTGATTTCCTGATCAGTGTGCTCTTAGAGCAGCACCAAAGGAAGACCTTGTTTTTCAATCCATGCTCCAACACTGTTCAGACACAGTAACCAATTCCTGTAGAATTTGGTATATGTAAACAACCTTGAACTGGAGTATGAAGTGCAGATCTTCTCAAATGAGTACTACAGTTCATGGGGTGGATGTGTCATGGATGCCCTTTTCTCTGTCTTTCTGGAATCAATAATCTTCAATTAGATTTTGTTCAAAGAAGCAATCTTAAAAGAAGGATAGATGATGTCCAAGCTCCGTAAATTCCATAAGCTCCAGAGTTTGTTACTTTACACAGAAACACAGTTCTGTTTTTGTTCACTCCCTGCTTTGGTTCACTTTCTGCTTTGGATAATGGCTTTATCTTTCTCCATTGAATAGGGAAGTTAGACAGTCAGAACTGTCTAATTGTATCCAAATTGACCCCTAGTTCTAGGAGTGCCTTACTTTACGCCTCTCTCCCCCTTCCTGAATACTCAGTCATTGTGAGAACAAATGCATTAACAGTTGGTTGACTCTCTAAAGTTTTGAAGGTGTTTGCCTGAGAAATAAACTGCCATTTATGGGGATATAATACTGTTATTGATGTGTTTTGGAAAGGATCCTGAATGAAGAAAGAGTACCCTGTGCAGGGGAAGTTTGGATTTTCCTGTTATGCCTTGCTGAATCTCCAGGTGCTTTTGGGCCTGACAAGACAGACAATGAAGGCATCTCATCAGCACAGTGTGAGTGTGTTGCTGCACTGGGGCTGGCAGGAGCAGGATGCAGGAGTAGCCCTTTGTGAAAGAGGGGACAGCGGATGAAGTCCTTCTAGGCAGGATGCAAGGGACATTCCCAGAGTGTCTGTGTCTTTGGAAGGAGGGAATTCATGAACCAGGAAAGAGCAGCAGCTGATGTTTGTGAGATATGATGGCTCAGTATCCTGGTTTGGCCAGGAGGGGACATGGCTAGGACCTGGAGGTTATCCTATTCCAATCTACATAATTTTCCAGTGATGAGAAGGGGGTCCCTTCGATGTCAGGGAGCAGAAGTTCACTTGTTGCTGGTGTCCATGTAGTGAGTATTCACATGTGAATTGTTTGCCTCTCTTGCACCCTCTGTTATTAATATTGCTGCTGCTACTTTCATTTTCCTATGGGAAACATTGCTATTTCCAGTAAATTGATCTTAATGAAACCAATGGTCTTTAACTTTGTGTGTCCAATCCTCTCCATTCTGCAACTGGGAGGAGAGGAAGGGTGAGGGGGGAAGTGTGGGAGCAGCAGCGTGTGGTCTGGAATGTTTCAGAATGGGAACACTAAACTGGGGAACACCATTTCTAAACCATAACCATCTTGTTTGGTGTTCCATGTGAAACATGAAGAGCTGAGATAACAGCAGATATGGTAAGAGTGGGTGGGAAACAAATTTGATGTGAGTATTTGTTGTATTAGATATGTCACAATGTTTTAACCTAACCCTGTATGTTTCAGTATGAACTATGTGCCCATTGAGGTGCTCCAGCTCAGGGCAGGGAGAGGCATCAGGATTGCTTTGTTTCTGTAGTGTCTTGACATCATTTTACGAAATTATACTCTCAAGGGCAATAAGGGTCATTTGTCATGTGTGTTCAGTGTTGTTCTTCTACCCTTACCTCAGGTACTGCCTTTGGGAAACCATTAACCATGTCCTGGGCTGTATCAGGCACAGCATTTCCAGCTGGTCCAGGGACAGGATTGTCCCGCTCTGCTATGCACTGGTGTGGTCTCACCTTGATTACTGTGTGCAGTTTTGGGCACCACAACATAAAATAGACATTAAGCTATTAGAGAGCATCCAAAAGAGGGCCATGAGGATGGTGGAGGGTCTGGAGTAGAGGCCTTGTTAGGAGCTGCTGAGGTCCCTTGGTCTGTTCAGCCTGGATAAGAGGAGACTGAGGGGAGACCTCAGTGCAGCCTTCAGCATCCTCATGAGGGTAAGCAGAGGGGCAGGTACTGATCACTCATGTGACCAGTGTCAGGATCTGAGGAAATGGCATGAAGCTGAGTCAGAGGTTAATTAGTCAGGTTTTGGTTGCATCTCAGGAAAAGGTTTTTCACCTAAGGAGTGTTTCGGCACTGGGACAAGCTCCCCAGGAAAGCAGTCACAGCACCAAGTTCACTAAGCATTTGGACAGCACTCTTAGGCACACATTGTGGCTCTCAGACTCAAGTCCTGGACTTGATAATCCTAATGGATCTGCTTCCTGATGGGTCCCTCAGCATATTCTATGATTCTGTGTTTCTAGAATAACTTTACCCAGCCTGTGAGCAGAACAGGGAAGGATTATTTTCCCTGGATTTCCATCCCTTTTTCCTCCTTGAAGCCTTGTACAGCAGTTTTGGAGGATTTTTAAATCCTTTTGGATATTAAGGAAAGCATGCTTTTGTTGCTAAGTCTGCCAGGTCTCTTCAGTGAAGTCTTACACTCTGATCAGAAAAGGGGGTTGTTAGAAGGGTCTTTCAGAGATCTACCCCGAGGGTGGATAGTCATGATTGGCCTGTAATGTGGTAGAAAATGGGCCAGCTTTTGAAGGATTATTCTGCTCCAATGCTTGGAAGTTCACCCTGAACAACTACAGGACCTTAATAAAGTGGCAGAATACTTGGGAAAAAAAATGGTGTGGCAGCTCCAGAGAGATGCAAAGTTCCACATTGCAAAAGGGCCCTGGCTGCTATTTATCAGACACTGCTCACTACGCTGGACAGCACCCTCAGGGGGAGGAGGAGGAGGAAAGCAGAACTACAGGCACTGGGGTCACTCAGACTGCAGCTGCAGGAACAACCCATGCTGGGAGCATTGCCCCTGTACAGAAGAAAAAATTCAAGTCCAAACAAATTCGCATATTGAGGGGTGAAGAGGAAGCAGGGCCATCAGAATGGGAAGCAAAACCAGAGATAATCATCCCCCTCACAGGTGAGCTGCAAGGTATGTGAAAAATTTCAGCCACCAGTCAGGAGAGTCCCTGGTGAGGCTACTCTGATGTTGGGGATCACAGCCCATGATAAGGAACTCTATGGCAGTGAAACTAAGCAACTTGGATCCCTGCCCCAGGATGTGGGCATTAACAAAGGGATTGGGAGTAAAACAGAAACTCTCAGAGGTGAATCCTGACAAGTATGAGGGAATGGTGGCAACCCAAATCGGGCACTATGAAGATCATCTTTTTTTTCCTCCCTGCTGGCCTGCACTTTGGCTGTGGAAAGGTCTCTCTGCAGGGCCTCCCTGCTTGCCTTTGAGGCAGACAACAGCTCCTTCCAATTTTGTATCACCTGTGAACTTGTTTAGTATTCCATCAAGCAAGTTAAATAGGAAATTTTTCATGCCTTACCAGTATGGACCAGAGACTCTGCTATTAGGACCAAATACCCCCTTGCTCAAGAGAGGGTGCACAAAAATCTGTTATTTTTGTGTGTGTGACCTTGGAGAGGACACGAGGAAGTGGGATGGAAAGTTGAGAGAAAGAACAACCAGTTTCCAGTGAGCAAACTTCAGACAGAATAGGAGGGCTGATGTCACTTCCAGTTCTCTTGTAGGGACCTTTAGCTTGTATTTACAAGAAGTGAACAGTTACCTTTATGACCAGAATTAGACGGATCCTTTCTCCAGACAGATGGGGGAAAAGAACAATCAAATCTATTGGACTGTGTGGATCTAATGGCTTGGCACATCAGACCCACAAGAGTCAGGCTTTAGTTATCCCTGGAACATGATGGACCCTGAAGCCATCAAGATATGTAGGGGCAGAATCCATCTCTATTTGTAAGGCGAAGGGGGAACTGGACAGCTGATTGTCCTGGAAGCTGAAATGACCCTGACTGGGAATGAATGGCAAAAACACCTCATTGTGACTGGCACAGAAGCCCCATGAATCCTTGGGATAGATTACCTCAGGAGAGGCTATTTCAAAGACCCAAAAGGCATTGCTGGACTTTTGGGAAACCTATAGAGACAGAGGAAATTGGGCACTGAACACCTTGCCTGGTGTCTCAGAGGACCCTTCTGCTGTGGGATGGCTTAAAGAAGGTACTGATGGCTACCACAACAGCGCAGGGTTGGCAATACCACACCAACCAGCACTCCTGACCCCCATCTGTGAAGTGATTCCTGAACTGTAGAGCCAGTGAGTGGCCAACAAGACTTGCTCACTCTTTACTGGCCCTATAGGGTCAGTGTGTAAGTCCAGTGGAGAGTGGAGACTGACAATAGGCTGTCAGTAGCCTGAAGGAAGTCACACTCCCTCTGACTGATGCTGTGCTGGGCACGCTGGAACTTCAGCACACACTGGAGTCCAGGGCAGCAAAGTGGTGTCACCATCAATATTGCAAATGTGTTTTTCTCCACTCCTTCAACAGCAGAGTGCAGGCCACAGTTTGCTTTCACTTGGAGGGACATCCAGTACCTCTGGAGCTGCCCAAGGGGTGGAAAAACAGCCCCACTATTTGCCTTGGACTGATCCAGACTGCTCTGGGAAAGGGAGAGACTCCAGAACGTTTACAATGACATCAACTTGTGAGACAACACAGCAGAGGCAGCATTTGAGAAATGGGAGAAGACAATCCAAGTCCTCCTGAAGGCCAGTCCTGCCATAAAGCAAAGTAAGTTTTAGAGACCTGCCCAGGAATATCAGTTTTTAGAAGAAAAATGGCAGGATGGATATTGTCAGATTCCAATGGACATGGTAAGCAAAATAGCAGCTATGTCCCCACTAACCAGCAAGAAGGAAACACAGGCTGTCCTATGCCCTGTGCACTTTTGGAGAAGGCATAGTCCAGGTTACAGTCAGATTGTGAGTTCTCTATATCTTGTGACCCAGAAGAATGATTTTAAGTGGGATCATCATCAACAACAAACTTTTGAACAAATTAAATAGGAGCCCCTGGTCCAGTTAGGACTGGACAAGATGTGAAAACTCTGCTCCACACTACAATGAGGAGAATGGTCTTTCCTGGACCTGTGACATTTCCTCTGACAATGAGACTTGAGGATGATCCCTACAGTTCTGCAGTCAGGAATACAAAGGACTTGAGGCCTACACGGCAACTGAAAAAGATCCCGGCAGTTTATGAAGGGATTTGAGCTGCTTCAGAAGGGTTGGGTGCCAAAGCACAGCTCCTCCTGGCACCCCAAATGCCAGTGCTCACTGGATGTTCAAAGGGAAAGTTTCTGCCACACATCATGCCACTGGTGACATGTGGAGTAAGTGGATCACACTGATCACATGACAAGCTTCCACAGGAACCCCCAATGGATCAGGGATCTTGGAAGTAATCCCAAACTCACTGAAGGTGAAAATTTTGGAATATCATCGAAAGAAGAGGAGGGAAAGGTGACTTGTACTGAGGAGTATACCATATAATCAGGTACCAGAAAATGAAAAGTGATATGGTCTCTTCATTGACACTTCCTGCTGTATTGCAGGGAGACGTCAAAAATGGAAAGCTGCAGTATGGAGTCCTATGTGGCAAGTTGTGGAAGCTGTTGAGGGACAAGGTGGAGCAGGTCAGGTTGCAGAGCTGAAAGCCATCCAGCTGGCTTTAGATACCACTGAATGAGAGAAATGGCCAGTGCTTCTACCTCTGTGCTGACCTGTGAATGGTAACAAATGGTCTGTGGGGGTGGCTGGATAAATAGGCAGCACAAAGGTAAACCCATCTGGGCTGCTGAGCTGTAGAAAGACATCACTGCCTAGGTAAACTTGGCTGTCATGTAGATGCACATGTGCCCAGGAGTTGGGCTGCTGAAAAACATCACAGCAATGGACAGGTGGATTGCAGGGGTAATGCAGATGGATGGGGAAACATGACGTGTACCTGAAGAGGATTTGATTTTTGGGTGAGAAGAGTCTGTAATGTTGAACTGTGTATTTAATATTGGTTGCTGAATGACCCTGCCACTGTGTGCCATAACTACCGTGGACAGTGAGTACAGACTGCTCAGACAGCACCAGTCAGCAGCTTGGAACCACCTAACAGCCCTCCTGCCCTGGAAGACTTTTAGGACAGACAGAACCACAGACATAGACTCGATGAACTTAACAGATATCTTGGAGGGATGGCCATTGACTATGGAAATGATACCTGTGGTTATGTGCATCTACATCTGTATCTGTATCTATATATGTAATTGCAAGGTGTGCAACTTGGGCATGAAGGACCTGGTATGAAAGAAGTGTGGATCTGACTTATTTTTGAAAAGTTCCTGGAGTTCTGTGAGATACTACTATTTTTCTCAGGTAGGGAAAAGGTGTAGGTGGTATAGATTAGCTAATCTATGTTGAATTATCTTGACAAAAATGTAGGCAATTTTGGTTATCCCTAGTGCTTTCTGACAGAAGCTAACCATCATCATACGTGTGACAATAGAACTGAAGTATTTTTTACAGTGCCAGTCTGCTACAATTCTTTAATGCTCCACTAAGATTATTTCATTATTTGTTCTCCAAGAGTGTATGAGGCTTCATTCTCAAGTTTGCTTTTGCAGAACATTGAATCAACAAAAGTTAATCTGCCCATGTTGAAAAAATGAAGTACAGACCTAATTTCATGACCTCTGGGTATCAAGAAGTGCCTTACTAAAGCAGCTTGCCTCCTGCATTTCCTTTGGTTCGTTTTGGGGTTTGGTTTTGGTTGGTTGGTGTTAAAAATCTGTTTCTTTGTCACCAGTTAGTTCTCACTCATCTCCACTGAAACTTTCTTTTCTGGAATGCACATCTCCAGAATCTTGCAGATGTTTACAACTAACCTGCCCCTAAATGGACAAGAAGTACAGCTGAGGCAGGAGCTGGTTTGGGTTGTTGGAGGATGTTTGGTTTCTTAAAAGAGGAAAAGTGAAGAATTTATCTCCATTTCCTAGGGTATATAAACTTCTGAAATGTCTGAAGGAGAACTGGACTGTCAGCTGTCACTATAAATTACACTGAAGTTAATCCTGTAGAAGAGACTGAAGCTTGTTGAAGCCTGTGTGAGAGCAATGATTGAATTTGGAATCTGGGTCGTTATTCCAGATGCAAACCTTAAATCTACTGCATTTCTGGTGTCTTTCTGTCCCGTTTCTGTCTAGGACAGGGTTAATTATCTGCAGAAGCCAACCAGGGGCCTGGGCTGGGACTCAGAGGTTTTTCTCTACTGCCTCAGGGCATTGCTGGGGTTTGGGGGAAGGGAATCTCTTCTGGGGAGGAAGGGTGCATTCTTGGAGGAGGTAGTGTGGTCTTGTCAATTGTCAGTGGCTTTCCATGTGAATCATGTGAATTTTTGTGCTCTTTGTCATCAGTTTGTTGTTGCTGTTCATTTCCTTATCTCATTGCAAACTGTTCTTATCTCAACCCATGATCCCTTTTGTGCCTCCAGTTCTCCTCTCCAGCCCGGGTAGGGGAAGGACCGGGGGAGGAGGAGTGAGTGAACAGTGCATGGTTTGACATGTTTCAGTGGGAACACCAAAGTGGGAAGTACCATTCCTAGAACACAGCAGTGGGCAAAACGGAGGATCTGCCTGGCTAAAACGAATGGTGGTCAGACGTGCCACAGTATCACACTGCTGCCTCTTCCTTGGCTTTGTACCCTATAGTAAAGTGCTGCCAAGTGTTTTTGAAACTTAGCCAGCTTGTTTATTCAATTTAACAGTGAAATCTATGTTCTTTGCAGCTGTTGAAAGAAATAACTTAATGCGACTTTCTCAGACCATACCATTTACACCAGTCCAGCTCTTTGGTGAGTGCCAGCTTCTTGGTTATATGTTTCACTTTATAAATAATTGGTGCATTATCTTCTAAAGACTTTGTTTGAGACATTTTCTTGGATTTATTTCAACAATTCTTGTTTTCTGAAAGAGACAAAAGAAGATAGAATTGTAGTCGTGCAGTGGTTTAGGGACTTTTGAAGGTCACCTTGTCCGACTCCTTCCATGATCAATTCAGATCAGATTGCTGAGGTGCTGCCCAATTGCATTTTGATTATTTTTATAAATGGAGACTTCTCATTTTCACTGGGCAACTTCTTCCAGTGGTAATTGACCTAATAATGAATCTAGTGTTTTTCCCTATATTTGTTGGGGTGTCCCTTGCTGTAGCTGATATCTATTAATATTTATGTGATTGCTGTCAGTGTCAGAGATGAGTCTAAATCCATCTTTTATGTATCTATCATTAGGAGAGCTGAAGACGTGTCCCCTTAACCTTGAAAACTTCATTCTTTGTGTTCCTCTTTCACACACACAGACACAACCACAGACACACATGTAAATCTATGTATGGGATATGCCATCTAGAAGAAAACCAGATAGTGATTTAAAGAGCCTATGCCTGTACCTGGCACAGAAAACTTTTAGTTTCTTTAGTGTCAAGGAAAAAAAATCTTTGCTGTAACTAAAGAGTGGTAGAGCATAATCCGTAAAATTTTGGGAAGGGTTCTGAAATTATTGTGCAGTATTGGCTTACAGCAAAAGCTCTGCATCTAGACTCTGGATACCTAGGTGCTGCCTTCTCAATGGGTAGAATATTTTGTCTCACAACAACTAATTGCTGATACTTGCAGCATCATAACATTTCTTGAGACTTGACTGCTGTAGATAATTAATATAGCTATGGCCATATTGAGCATTGCAATCTTTGAAGCTCCTAGGAGATACCTTTCTAGGTATTAAACTGTCAAAAGATAATAAAATTAAGACTTAATGTAAAATTAAAAAATATGTCTAGTTACACCATCTTTCTTCTCAGTTGTCTGTCTTTTATGTAAGGTACTGACTTTTCCAGTTGCTTTATTTTAAATTAAAATGTGCTTAAATTGCTGCATTCAACAGCATCTGCATTTGTGCTAATTGGTGAAAGGCAAGCTCTAGAGTGGGAAGAAAATCAACTATTGTGAATCCAGTTTGTGATTGCTTAAGGCAGTCTTTGCCAGTTTGGCAATTTAATTACCTTGTCACACTTGCCAGGGAAAACCTGTTTCATATCTTACAAATAATGTGACCTGTAGGCAGGAAAGCTAGATTAAAAAAAAAAAACAAAAAACAGTCCACTTTTCTGTTAGTTTATAAATGATGGCAACAGAAAAGTGTTGTTGATTCTGCTGCAAGAGAGGAATGCCACTACAACTCTCCAGGGGGAAACAGAGTGCAACTGAGTTAAAGCTCACTAGGTTCTTCCTGCAGGAAAAATGTTACTAGCAGGATGAAATGTTACTAACATTTCATCATTGCAAAGACCACTGGAATTTCTAGGGAAGAAAAATCAAAATACTAGTTTAAAATACCAAAACTGTAAGCTTCCTGATAATTTGTTTTAGCTTGTTCTCCTAGAAATGTCCTTTTCAATTTATTTCCCTGGCTCATCACATCATGGCCAAGTCATCACTTTTGATACAACTCAGCTCTCTGTCTGTGGCAAAAGGTGGCACTCTCAACTACAGTCAATATTTTATCACCTATATACTTAAATCCCCTTAACCGTATAGTCAAAACCTATTACAAATAATTTGCCCTGATGTCATACTTTTCCCCCTAGATTTATTTTTTAACTATCATTTTAAACTATTATTTTAACTATTTTTAAACTAAGATTTGAATTCAGAGTTCTGCTCCTGCAGGTTTGTTAGGGTGTTAGTTGTTTTTTGGGATTTACCTTATGAAACACAAAGTTAAAAGAAAAATACTAGGACTGTTCCACATATTACAATTAACTTACCAAAAAATTCCCCTTCTGCATAAGTGCGTAAAGAGAGGTAATTACACACAGGATATTTAGAGTTCATACACTGGAGATAAAAACAGTAAGCCTTTAAAAATATGTCCATTTAAATGACTGTAGACTAGAGTATCAGTGAGCTTTGTTTATGTGGAAGTATCCAGGAGGTCTTGAATTTATCTTTGTTTAGAGGCTTAATGCAAGCTCTTTGGAGCCTATTATCATTAGTAGAAGAATGGATGTACTAAACAGTGTAAGTTTAGGGGAAATTTTCAGACAGATTAACAGTTATGATAAAAAGACTCTCTTTAAAAAGAGTCTAGGTTAGAAAGGTGTGTAAAGAGGTATGTTATTTAAATGAATGTGCTCAAATGTGTTCACCAAATGAAAATGCTGCTCTCTCCTGTTTCTGCAAATGGCTTTTGCAAACTAAGCTTCTTTTTATTTAAGCTGGAGAGGAAGTGACAGTCTACCAGCTAGAAGAAAGTTCACCCATGAATCTTGACAAAAGCATGTCCTCCTGGTCCCAGTGTGGCACAACAGCGATGATCCAAGTCCTGTCCCGGGAGGAGATGGATGGGGGTCTGCGGAGGGCCATGAAGGTCATCTGTACTTGGTCCGAGAGTGATGTATTAAAGTTGGGACAAGTGTTTATTGTGAAGTCTTTCCTGCCAGAGGTGGTTCAAACTTGGCAAAAGATCTTTCACCAAGGCACAGTATTACATCTCTGTCTGAGGGTGAGTTCAGACCTGAAGGAGCACTGCCTGGCCATGACTCTAATCTAACTCTTACTTGTTAGTCTTTAATGAGGCAGATGGGTGTTTTGATGTTATCTTTGGGAAAGAGAAAAGATTTTGAGGGACACGTATCTCGATTTGTAAAAACTAGATACAGCAGGGTATGGGGGTGTGTTTACTTAGTTTTCTTGAAAAATTCATGACATTTTTCTTCATGAAAATGAAGTGGTGTTTATAATATTATCTTTTTTTTTTTTTTTTTTTTCCAGGAGATTCAACAACAAAGGGTTGCCCAGAAGTTAATCTATACCTTCAACCAGGTGAAACCTCATACCATTCCCTACACTCCAAGGTAAATTCAATGTCTTTAAGTACTAAGTGAAACAGGTTTCTCTTTTCAGTCTCCTTTTCCATGGTTGGTTGCAATGATAATGCAATAGTAATGATAATGTCTAAGGATAGTTACTGAACTTTTAAAAGGAAAGGTAGGCAGCTTTGTAGTTTGTTTTTATAGCTACATGTTGTGGCAAAATAAAGGTTCTGTTCCTTAGACTTTAGCAAGAATTGCCTTTTATATAATTGACTAAAATGATTTGATATAGGTCATTTACAGTGGACTAGGGTAAATTAGATTTTTTTGTTTGTTGGTAAACTTTGCTTTCTGATCAGGTGCTTTTTTTTGGGAGTTGTCAGACCAAGAAAGCCTTTGTTCTCTCTACCAATTGGTACCTACCCTCATTGAAAATGCTCTGGCCAAAGAAGATACATCCTCCTTTTTGGTGTAATTGCTTTGCTTCTTGCCAGGTGCTGACTGAGGATGTTCATTACCTTGCCAGCTGCTGACAGGATTTGTATGTGCAGGTTCCTGGAAGTTTTCCTCATCTACTGCCACTCAGCAAAACAGTGGCTGACCATCGAGAAGTACATGACTGGTGAATTTCGGAAATACAACAACAACAACGGAGATGAGATCACTCCCATCAGCTTGCTGGAAGAGCTGATGCTGGCCTTCTCCCACTGGACCTATGTCTACACCCGTGGGGAGCTCCTGGTCCTGGATTTGCAAGGTGACTGCTAGCATAGGATTGCTTTTTGAAACAGGATGAAAAGAATCATCTCAAAAGAGAATTTAGTACCGAGGAATGGGCCAAATTCTCACTTAGATGAGAAAATACAAAGCTCAAAAGACCTATGGATATCTATTGTGTGATGCCAATGAATGAGGATCCATGGAAACAGTCTAGGTTAATGTAGGTGTAATGGGAAAATAATATTGCATCAAATTGGCTGGAAGATCAAAAGGGCAGTTTGATAAACTGCAGGAACCTTCCATCCAGCTCCAAAAAAGCCATTCCACATTTAAAATATTTTTATTTTTCATAAGATATATAAATGATACAGAGATTCAAATGTACTCATATATATATATGCACACTTAGTGTGTATGTAAATCTGCCAAAAGCGTGTGAACTGCTATCTGCATTTTTTATTGTTCATATTAATAAATCTGTATGCAGTTTAAATAAGCTGTAAGCCTGAATGCTATTCATAAAGTCTAATGGCTCCTTCAAAGAGTATGTGATCATTTTACTGTACATAGTAAGTGGGAAGATGGCATATTTTGAGGAGATAAAATAGTTGACAATGTTCAGATGAACATCACCCATCAAGCAGTATAAACACTATCGCTTTTCATTTCTGTCAAGGAAAAAAAATCTATGGGTAGCCAGAGACTTAACATATTTATATTTTACAGCATCCAGAAGCTGTAAGTTACAAAAAGACATACTTATTATGGAAAATAAGCCTGTAATTCCATCTTTGCCTTGGTTGGCTTTCACTGTACATAAAAAAAAGGTACTGAATGAATAAGTGTGTCTTTGCCATAGACTATGAATATTTGTATGAAATTTGCTCAGGTTTATTACATAACTGTCACAGCTCCAGAGCAAATATGTTGCCTCAAAAATGGAGAATATAAACATCTATGTAAATATCACTTTTCATCTTAAACAAAGTGAGATCAGCAGTAGTTGTGGCCTCGTGTTTATCTTTAATTCTCTAATCTGGAACAGAGGAAAAGTGCAAGGGCTGCTCTCCTTGGCATTCTACTAGGATGAATCTAGGTGACAATTTACTATATAATGGTATATAGTACTGTCTCCACATACACATATATATACACCACATTTGGCCTAATTTACATCAACTGAAATGGCCTACATTGCAATTTGGATGTATTTCAGTCACATTATGCTGTCTCCAGAATCTTTATTTTTGTTGTAGAACATAAATTTACCATGTTGAAATAAAAATAATTGCATATCATATGGCCATATGACCATAGATTTTTCATTAATGTAAAAGCACAGAGATTTTGTGAGATGTAAGAAAAGAGGTTTTCATAAAGATAGTATGCTTTAATCAGTTTGGTGAAAACTGCAACATAGGTTGGCATTCAGGTATCATAATGTAATTATTTCTTTAATATGCTTTCTTGGCCACCCAGCTGGAGAAAGGGATACCAGATCCAAATATTTGCACATCATGAAGTTGTGCCCTCTTGTGTTTGTTAGCTTGAAGAGAATGTGTGTCTGAAAGCACCTCTATTGATATCAGTATGATCCATATCTGATTAGTACCTTTACTCCAAGAAAAATAACAATATTTTGATTAGTCACATTTTAGTTAGTTGAGCTTCAATATAATATTTATTGCATTTGTGACACCCTCCATGTACATATAAATTAATCTCAAAGCAGCTGAAGTCAGAACTGTAATAAGATCTATATTGGCAGTACTTTACAGTTTTTTATAGTCATAGCATTTTCATTCTAGCTCTTGATCACATAAACTATGATACTTTGTGATGTACCAAGAAAATGGTTAATTACATCTTTTGGTAAGTGCCAGATTATTAAATCATGACTTTGTAACACACACAATGTTTATTTTTTGTAGGTGTTGGGGAAAACCTTACAGATCCATCTGTCATTAAACCTGAAGACAAAAAGTAGGTTTCTTTCTGTTGAAATTATCACTCATTTCAGACATTCTGCCAACAGTCTGTATATTTAGGATGGTTTTCTATATTTTGGAGGGAGGTTTTAATTTTTTTTCATGTGATGTTTGGGTTAAACAAAAGTATGATGCCAGTGGAGAGATTGCATCTTCTCCTGTGCTTTGGAGGAGTCTGTGTCCCAGCTCTCAACACATGGTAACAGGTGTGTGAAAGGTGGGAGAGTCTGTGTTGCTGTGTGGGGAGCAATCTCTTCACAGAGCTGTTCCAAAGGATGTGAAAGTGGCAGTCCATGTTCCGTGGAGTACATGGGGCCACAATGGCTGAAGAGGATGGAGAGAGGGCCCCTGGCTCTTTAGCTTCTCCCATAGTTTTAGTGTTACATTTAAGCATGCAGCACGATTTCAGAGTCATGATACGAAGACGATAAATCATGAGTGGAAACTTACAAAGACTGGATAGACTAGACACACAGAAATTGCAACCTGCCTTAGTGAATCAAATGTCAGTATCAGAACCATGGCTATTCTCCTATTCTGTGACCTTGCTCTTAAATGGTAATTTCCTGTGGTGAGAGCAGGCTGCTCTCCTACAGCTCTCCTACACTTCCTAAACCCAAACACTTCTCCAGATCTGCCCTGACATCCATGCCCCTCCTCTATCTGCTCTTCTTCTTGACTGCCCCTTGCTCAGCTTATGCCATTTGATTGAAGGGAAGACTCATGTTGAGAAGGAAGGAAGATGCAAATGTGAATAGTCTAGTGTAATAAAAAGGGCAATTAACTATAGAGATACCAGATGACTTGCCTACAACTTGGAAATCCAAGTTAATTTTGTAAGCAAGTTATTAGTTCTGGGACCATAATTAATATTATAAAATGCTAAGTAATAAATGACTGCCTTAATGTTTCATTATGACTGTAGGTGTATTGGCCATATATTTATTTTGGAAACAACAAAGATACAAGAGCAAAGATATGCTGAGCACTCCTCAGTGACAAAGTCCTTGCCCTAAGTAGGCCACAGGTTGATGACAGAGGCACACAGAGAGCTCAAGTAAGAGATGCAGAGAGTTCAGTCATGTAGAGGTTCTCTAGATTTTAGCAAGTACTTTTAAGGTATTGGTACAGATGCATGAAATTCTGATTTGCTACTGTTCAAGTAGATTTTTTTTATATCAGTGGTGGCATAAACAGTAACAGCAATTGCTGTAAAGAGTGCAGAGACACTGACCAAAGTAGTTCACATGGCAACACAGCTTATCCTCTTTGAAATAAGGATAACATTTATCTGCATTATTATACATTTTCTATCTGTTTATTTTTAATAGTGTCCTTCTTTATTTTGCTATTAAATAATTTTGTTTATTGATTAATAAAATTTGATAATACAGATCCTATTTTTGGAACTTTTTTGTTTGTCATCTGCAAATAGTTAGTCCTAGTTACAATGCAAGTGTTGATTAATCAATCAAACCCAGTTTGTTTTTCTTATATCCAGGAAAATCTTCAGAAGAGTAACTTGTGAAATTATATAGTTTGATTTAGAGTTCTAAAGGAATAAGGCAGTGAGACTGTGGTGTTTTCTGTAAGCAGATACCCAATTCTAAGAAACAGTTATGAAAAGAGCAATATGAATGACAATGTAAAAGCACTGTCTTTGCTTAACCTTCATTTGCTCACAGGAGAAACATTTCTGACAGAGGCAAGATGTGCTGAGGTTTTCTTTTGTAGGTGAGACACTTAGATAAGATCAAAACCTGTCTCAAAAGATACTCTGAGTTCATGTTCTCTGGGAAACCTAGGAAAAAATAGATGCGCCTCACTGATGGGGCTGATTGTAATTTTGGCTTTACTTACAGTTAAATTATTTATTCTTTGCTCGATTAACTCCATCAATCTATTGGCTCATGTCATTTTCCTGTCATGCGTCATGCAAGTTTTTTATTTCATGCATCCCACATTCTGTTTTGGGAAGGACTTTGCAATGGCAAAGTGTGACCTCTAGGTCTGTGATAGTGCTTTAAGTCTTGATTTTATATCAATATCAAGACAAGTATCAGTCAGATCTTTTTGAAAAATATTCCTAATGCTATGACATATCACAAGATCCTGTGCTGGTCAGGATCAGTGTAAGATCTGGCCACATGTACTGCATAGAATGTATGAAGTGATAAAATTGTACAGGTATGAAATTCACAAAATAATTTCCTTTAAAACGGATGTAATTTAGGCACAGCAGCAAGATTTTAACACAGTCATTGCAGACTTCTGTCCTGCCCAAGCATTGAGAAGAATTGGCTCAAAAGCAAAAATCCGGATGCTTTTTTTAACATGTACTGCTCAGCAAGTCCACAACAAAGTTAATGGGGGTAAAGTTTTCAGGGATATTAGGTGCAGATTCAGAGATGATGAAAGGAGTGTTCTGAGTTTCAAGCTGAAAAGAGCTGATGCATTCACAGAGCATCTGTTTTCAATAGGTTGATATTTTCACTGCCTGAAAGAGTTTTCCTGTGCTTTTTATTGAAATGTTTCTTTCTGGTCCTGCCTACTGACAACACAGAGAAAAAAAGAATTCCACAATCTTCTCTTTCAATTTTTCTTTCACGTTAAACTACACCCTAATCTTTACATGCTATGGTTTCTCAGCTGGTGATAATTTCCAATTTATCCCCAGACACCTTGAAATAATTTTCCAAATTTAAATGCAGTATTCTCTTGAACAATTGCCAGTACTGGGTAGAGAAAAAAGGTCACTTCATATATGTTTATACCTTTTTATTTCACAACAGTGTGAGACAATATCATTTCATCTTGTGTTCTTTGCTTCACCTTGTATGGAGTAGTGTTTGGATTAGAGGAATTATCAGAGTGATTGTGTGGCCCTGAAATTAGCAAAGTCTTTCTAATTTCCTATAGCTGCTCAAGCAAATACTTAGGTACATTCTATTTCTATGGCATTTCATCAGATTACAACAAGGACTAGAAAAGGCTTTCATGTTATTTAAAGTGTACATATGGCACTTGAGATATAATTCACTTCTTCCCTTGTCTGATGTATTAATTTGCCTTAAAAGATGATTAGATTAATCCTTCACAGGATCCAGGAGACACATAACCTTCAGTGTGTTCAAGAAATTACAAAGAGACTGAATTTTGTATAGTAGTTTTGGCTAATCATTACTGTTGTCCTGTGTGAAAGGGAAGGGTTTAATGTTTGAACACTGCTTTCCTTAGAGAGAACATGGTTTTGTTAGTGTGAATTACAGATAGATTTGAGAGAATTAAAATATTTTTCTAAAGCTTCACAGAGCTGTAATTAGTTTCAGATTTTAAAATGTGCTGTTTTCACTCTGCATATCATTAAAATAAAATACTAGCATTTGCAAAGTTTCTTTGAAAGTGTTTCTGGTGTGCTATGTTCCACAGGGTCTAGACTGTCAAATTCTTGAGAGTAAAGGTGCAGCTATACTAAAAATAAAGAGCACTGAGCTTTCAGACTACCTTAAGTATATGTTGTGATTATGTGGTACTTCTAATATATGTTTCTGTTTGCGGAGGTTTCTTTCAGAATATGCAAAACACGTCCAAAAATGGATCCCCTAGTAGCACTGTTGAATTGGTTAGAGAACAGACACATGAAATAAGACAGGATGAAGACAATAAATTTAAAAACCTTGCTTGTCAGCAGCATACTGTGGGTTTTGGAGTTTTGATTTTTTTTTTCATTTTTCTATGCTGCATATTTTTGTGCCTGTGGTTCTGCTAGATTTTACCTTTCTGGTTTTAATTGAAGAGATAACAAGTCCTTGTTAGGTCGGTTTTGTTCTCACATGCCCACCATCCAAACTGGAACTGAGCTACTTGCTTGGTGGGAATGAGTGGTGGCTGCACCAGAATCACACAGATTATGGTAAATGTGATCAAAATGTCGCTGTGCCCAAATTTCCTTTAAGCATTTTAGTAGGGACTGAGGGGTCTATCCTGTATCCCTTTAGAGAAAAAGAAAAGTAGTGTGGGATATATACAGGCTAATATTTTACAGGAACTGACAGTTTTCTTGTCTCACATCTAAGAAACTTGCAATGTGCATGAACCTTTGATTGTCTTGATAAACATGGCTAACTGACTTAAAAAAAACCCAAAAACATCATCTCCCCCCTGCCCCCCTGCCCCAACCCCCCCCCCCCAATAATTGCTTTATTTTAGATTAATTGATTTTTAAAGAATATTTCTTTTAGGTCTGGAAAGATGGTATTTGGACCAGCAAACCTAGGAGAAGATGCAATAAGAAACTTCATTGCAAAGCATCGTTGTAATTCTTGCTGCAGAAAGCTGAAACTTCCTGGTATGCAAAGTAAAGATTAATTTTTAATTAGGGCAACAAAGGAAAGGCCTAGATGTGCTACAAAGATAAGAACTGAAATGCAAATTCTCTTGAGCTGGAAGGTTCTGGTGGGCACAGTCTTCCTGTGCAAAGGCAGATATGAAAATAACGCCCTTTTGCCTACCATCCATGTAAGAATGGGAGCTCATCAACTTGATGTTGGCACTCAGCATGAAAGCTTCTTCTCATTGAATTGTTTCCCTTTCTTTGCTAAATGAGACCCCATTTTTCCAGGGCCATCATTACAGATAACATCTGCAATAATTTTTAAAATAAGAAAGTGTAATAATAGAAAATTTGCAATGCATTAGCTGGGGAAAAACTCACTAGCCCTGGTGCTCAGAGCCCCTATTTATGTTTGGATTGCCTGTTGCTCACATTATATTTGATAGACTGTGCTTCTGTGTGGCAGATTTTAAAGACTGAAAGCCAATACAGATTGCTTTCTGGATGACTTTTCAGCCACTGATTTAATTTTCTGTGGAGAAAGCTCCTTTCCTTCATTGCCTACATGGAGTAATAATTGCTGTTTGATTCTGAAACAGAAACTGCAAATTGGTTTTGATTATTTTTGTCTGTGGCAGCTGGGGAGAATAGAGGGGAAAATCAGCTGAATTAATTCAGTCAGGGAAGGTTCATTCATATGAGCTCACACCACTGAGTTCCCCAGGGCTCTCAAACCCCTGGTTCTTATTCGCCCTGCTTCAGATTTTCTTCCTCCTGGAAACATCAAACAAACTGCCATCAGTTACTGGATTGAACGCTGCTCAAGATGCTTTTGAAACATTTCCTTGGCTGCATTGTCGAGTTTGTTTTCTTGCCATAGATTTGAGAAGTGACTACACATTGGAAGCTGTGGGTCCAGCCTTTGGGATAGAGATGGAAACAAGCACCAAAGAGGCTGATGATGCCACCGAGCCTTCTGAGTATGACACACAGCTGTGAAGCAGAGAGCCCATGTGTCTGAGTGCTTGAAAATCTGCCCCTTATCACTGCCAGGGGTTTGCCTAAAATCACAAAATACAGGTGACTGAGTGCAGCATCTGTCTGCCCTTGCTAGACCCTACAGACAAGGAATGAAGAAATCAGCTTTATTTACACCCCTTCCATGTTCTTGTGCTGGTCTTTTTTGTACAGATGAATGAATTGCCAGGAGCAGGTCACCCTTACTGGATGAACTGTCCCATCAGTGCCTTTTTTTTTTTTTTTTTAATGAGGATCATGATTTCAAATGGCACTTTCTTAGGAAAATTACTGTGACAAGTTTATTTCCAAGTGGTAGTAATTTTTGTTTCCCCTTCTGCTCTTTAGTAATGAAATGAATGTGTACACATGTGCAAATGATTTATTTTCAGAGGCTACTCAGTCTGTGCTCATTTTTTCTTGGGCAGGAGAAGGCTGTCCAGGAAATTGCCAAAATACAACTTCCTCTTTATTACTGATTTTGGTGCAGAGATAAACAAAAATACATGAGTAAAGACTTTGTGGTTTAAACAGTGGTCATGACAGACTGAAAAATTTAGTCTTTGTCTTGAATTCTTTTCACCTACCAAGAAAAAGTTGCACAATAAAGCAGCAGATTATTGGACTCACTGATTTTTCTCATTTTGGGTTGATGCAGTTGATTATTCTGTGATCTTCAATTGCAAACATAAAGAAGAGTCTTGAATGTAATTTGACTTTTAGGACTTGCCTTTCTTTATAATATTTTAGCTTCTGAATGTTTCAAAGTTGCAATTGGAAGAAAGATTTTAGAAGTCACAAAGAATAGTATCTTCTATTTTGTATTTAACTTGTTGTCAATGTCAGGCTGTAGAACTGTTGTCTGACAGTGGTGCAATTATACTGGGCAGCATCCACATTTGTTTCTGTTGATGTCCTCTGATTACAGCTGAAGTTCAGAAAACATGAAAATCAATCTATGCAATATGATTTTTGTAAAGATTAAAAAGAAGTGTCCAGCAGAAATATTTCTGACACAACTGGTTCTAACACAGGTCACAACATTGAAGCCACTTGGTATTTTGGTGATGAGTAAAAAAACAAGTCATTAGAAAACTTTATACTTCAATTCAATTTACTTAATTTCAAAAAATCATATTTCCACTACAGCTGACAGTAGATTTTAAGGTATAAGGGGGCTTTTTATTATGATCTGTGATTTATTTGGCTTATTTAAAAAGTGTTTACATATACATAGGATTTGGAAATGAAATGTTCCCAGTTTTTATATTGATTATTATATTGAAGTTGAAGTAATCAACATTGTAAACAGTCATTGAAGTAATGAAGGTGAGGTGCCTGCAGCTTCTGAGAGCATTCACAAAATGTTCCTACTGGGTTTTTTCCTTTTTAACGTAATTTCATAGAAATTTCCCATATTTTTCCCTATCAGATTATACTTTTCATTTTGCAAAATACATAGTTTCCTTTGGTTCTTCTTTTTGGAAGAAAACTTAGTTTTTCTGTGAAAGAGGTAGTTTGATTGCATCTCTGCAGACTTAGGGTGAATTTTGGTCCACGTAAGGTAGTAATTCTGCTTCCTGTGGTTTTCCTGACTTTAGGGAGATATGTGCTTACATGAATACATATATACTTTAAAGAAACGTCTTCCTCTCAAGGATCTCTAACTATTTTTGTGCCTTTAAATTCAGTTAGGTCAAATGGCCCATAAATATGTCTTTAAAGTCAAAGACAATGTAGCTCCTGCCCTGATAGTGTTGTTTTCCTTAAATGTTGCCATAACTTCAGAACACATCTACATTATGCACAAAACATTAACTCTACACCAGGCTGGGCCTGAGCGTCTTTCATTTCCTTACAAGTTTTCAGGGTATGTACCTCTCTTCAGATGATCTTTTCTTGACAATGCTCCTGTTGCCTGCAGGAGTGGGTGGCTCCTGCATTCATACAACACTTGTGAGAATTCCTATGATGGAGAACTAGCTCAGAGTAGATTAGCCTTATTCCTTCTTGTATCTGTCAAGGTACATACTACTTTACAGTATGAGATTGGGGATCCTTGAAAGATACTAATCTGTGTCAAAATGTAGTTTATTTAATTTTGTAGCTATTTAATTTTGTTTAGTGTGAAATATTAAGTGGATCATGCAAGAAAAGGAGGCATTTCAAATTGTTCCACTGTATAGTTTTATCCTTGCACTAATTTTTCCATGAGTGGAGTCAGTAAGTTGAAAAAGTACAGTAATTCTGCTGGCTGATAAATTATGCCTCACCTTTCTTTTAGCATTTTATGGGAGTGCTGATTCACACTTCACTAAACTGAAAATTAAAATATTTAATTAAAGACCTTCCTCCCCTCCCTTTTCATAGTTCAGTAAGAAATTATATTGAAAATAATTTGAAAAAAATTTTTATTTCTTTTGAGATCTTGGTGTGTTTCTTACTAAAAATTCTATACATTCTTTAAATTGTCTTTTGATTTCTAAATACTGACCTTGGATTGAAGCACGTGCCCACTGAACACATTAAAAAAACCCCTCCCAACAGGCTTTAATGGTGACAGCAGTAAGCCACTCCCACACTAAAACTGGGGCTCATGTAAAATGAAAGATGTGGAAGTCAGGTTCTTTCTCCAACTGCTTGACAACCAGAGTGGAAGAGTAAATCTTGTGTATCAAACCAAACCATAGGGGCTTTTGATTATTAGCTTCAATATTTGCTTATGCTGAAAGGCACATACAGGAATTTCATTTGTAATTCTGGTGGGCTCATGAAAAAAAAAAAAATCAACCTGTTTACTTAGTTCAAATAAGTCAGGCAGTAAAGTTTTGAAAGAACAAACCAAAAGAAAAAACCCACCAGAGTATTTATAAGCTCACATTTTAATATGAGCTTAAAAGAAGCTTACTTAGGAATTCAGTTGGGATTATCCATTGCAAAATGGGGTTTTTTTGGCATCTGCTGCACTGGGGATGTAGCTTGAACATATAAAAAATATTCAGAAATTGAAAACATTATACTCTGGAAGGCTTTCTTTTTCTTTTATTCATAATTGTGGTGTATTTGGGGTTATTAATTTATTGTTAGTGCAATAAAATCAAAAGGGATATTACATGTGTATTTTCTAGAAATGGATTTGCATTTGTTGTAATTTTGTCAATCTATTTCATATAATTTTTAAAGAATAAAAGAACACTTCCACAATGTTTCTGTTCTTGATAAAAATGAAATAATGTGTTTTTGAGCATTAAGGGAAACAGGTGAAAGTGACATACAGAGAATAATGCAGTTATTTTTATTTTAAATCTCAAAGTAATAAACATCTATTCTATATTTATCACATGGTTTCCAGTTTCTCTTTTGTTTTATTTCTGCAGTAGCATTAGTTTCTGTTCTTGTACTAAATATACTTACAGCAAGAATACTTCTACACCTGTCTCATAAGCCAAAATTTAATTTTAGAGAAGAAAAAAGTAGGTATTTTAATTTACTTATTAGTTGTTCAATAAATTCTGGATTTATTTTTTTTTAGTTGAGATGTGTGCTCAGTTCTTAGAAAACCTGGTAAATCCAATCACTGCTGCAAGTTTAATAAAAATAGATATCATTGCTTTAATATGACAGTCTTATTTTTTACTATAGTTTTAGTTCTCTGCTGTGAAAAGTCTGTATAGCCACAAGTGCAAACAAGGAGCTTTTAGATCTGCTACCTTTTGCACCTTTTTTTCATTCTTGGGATGCTGAGGCCTGTCACTTTTTGCTGAAAAATTGTTCCCCAAGATAAAGAAAAACCTGTCTGGATTGATCTGGGCCTTCTCATCAACTGTGGTCACACCAGAGCAGTCAGTGCTTATCTCACTGCCAGGTCATTTGCAAGATCTCTTATGCTTTTCAGCTTTTCTTTACTGTCTTTGTCACATCTTGACTTATCCTGAAAGGCAGTTTGATCTCCCAATTTATGGTGACTACTGCTGGGGAAGAAAATTTTCAAACTAAAACTAAGCAGAAAGGACTTTCCTCTCTGATACTGAAGAGTGTATAAACAGTTGTAGAACTCTGTCCATTTGCCTTGCTGACACTGGTTCCGTTTGCAGAGCAGAAAACAAACCAGTGTTTTAAAATACCCTGGGCCCATTTAGATGTTAAGATTCAGTGGTGATAAAGTGCTTAGGCTCAAGAAGAAAAATCAGAAGAGTTCTGCAGGAAAGAAGGAACTTCGTTGTGTAAAGGAAGTCTGGCTGTGGTATTTGTGTCAAAGATTTAGGTAAACGGCTAAAACCTTCCATTTCTCAGGTTGCCATTGAATAATATGATTTAGGTTTGACATTTTTCAGGTAGCTCAACCTATGTATGCATGCCTGGCAGAAAGGAGGAGATGAAAGAGGAGGAGAGAGAGGTGAGGAATAGGAGGGGAGGCTGAGGCACAGAGAGCAGCCTCTGACTTCTGAGCTTTTCTCCTGCTGTTTTTCCTGACTGAACTCTTGTCCCACAGAGAAGTTGGCAATGCCATCTTGTTTCTGTGGTCTGCAGCATGAGGCAGAAATATGTACTAAAAGACATTTACACAGTGTACTCAGGGTGGCCAGGGTTCAACAGGTGTCTCACCTGATGATGAAAAACGAGATGCTTCTCACATGACCCCTGCTATGACATCTGAAGTGCCCTCTGAAAATGTCAGGAAATAAGTCAGCAACTAATCAAGGAGAGCAAGGGAGGTCCAGGCTGGAATGGCCACATATTCCTCCTGCTGTACTAAATGGATGTAAGGTTGGCCTCAAGTGCCCATAAGGAAATGTGGTCTCAATTAAATTTAGGTGACCTCTGTGCATTAAAGGAGCCCAGGCTGACCCTCAATGACCACTTGGTGTAGCTAATTGGAATCAGTGTTGATCTGTGACAATACATCTGCAGGTTAATTTGTTCTGAATAGGACTCCAAACGTGTTGAATGAAAAGATGACCAGTGTGACCCTGGGCAATTTATTGGGTGTAAAGCTGGTCCCAGGCATAGGCTGTAGGTGACTCCCAAGCAGAACACCAGCTAACATGTTGTCCCAAGGTGACCTCTTTTATCTAATTTGCTAGCATGTTGACCTCAGATAAGGTCAACATTTGAACCTTGAGGCTCAAAAATAGAACCAATTGGACCTGGTGTGACTCCCAGAAGTTATTTCAGCTCATGTTTGAATTGACCTGTGCTATGTGAGAGTAGACCTTAGACAACCTTGCAGTGAGACCTGATTGAACTCAGATGACCTCAGAGAGGAGTCAAGGACTGAGATTGACCTCTTCGCACCAAATGAGGGGCAGGTTGATGTCAAATAACAAACCAAACAATTGGAACCAAGTTTTATCTTAAACGACTTCTGGGCACCGAACAAAGGTTGCACTGACCTCACATGAACCCTAACAGGCTCTCTGGTTGACCTCAAAAGAAGCCTACTGCTTAACTGGATACCAGACTTTAAACATTTGTCCCTCCTCCAAAGGAGAAGAGTGGTGACTTTAGAGGACCTCTGTGAAAGTCAAGTGTATGCCAAGTCTGCCAAGGTCTCTGAATGTCAGGTTGACCTCAGATGATCCTGGGGCCAGCTGACCTCAAGCAACACCTTGATAGAGCCAGGTCTCATGGTGGTGCCAGATCAGCCCTGTTTGACAGCTTGACTTATCCCTCAGGTTCAGCTCAGATGATCCTGCAGCAGTAATTTAGCCCACAGGTTATTCTCAAAGGACCTTCCTGGGAACTGATGCTGACCTCCAGTGATCACAGGCCAGGGAATTGATTCTCATTTAACCTCTGCTAGCCCCAAGCAGTAACTTGGATCTCATGTTAATCTCAAATGATATTTAGAGCCTTTAAGTGTACTACAAGTTGATTTCAAATGACCTTTTAGGTGGAAACGTGCTGATAATTTGCCTAAGTGACCTTCTCTTGGAAGTTAAAGAGCACAGTTACTTGTCTCAAAACTGTTGAGGCCACAGAAAGGGGAAATTTGTGACATGAAGCTGCTACTTCCAGACCTGGCAGTTGCACATCCTGGTGAATGCATCCAGACAAATTTTCCTCACAGCGACAGACTGTGTGAAAAAAAGCAACTGCTCATACCTGATCATGCCACTGACCAAACAAAGATCATTCCAAGTCATGGGACAGATGGCATCTGCAACCACCAACAAAGCTCCCCAAATATACCTCTGTGGATCCTGGAGCTTGGGCTGTGTAAAGGTGGCACTGCTGTCTGACCTCAGGGGAGGTCAACAAAGCTTGAGAAGAAGGATAAAAAACACAGAATTCATGGGTTGCAAGAAATTTGTCTAAACTCCCAAGATAAGGGAAGACTCTAACAAAGCCAACTCAGCACCTGTGCTGAATCAGCTCCAACTGGGTGAAAGGCAATTCCCAAGAGGATCTGCAACCACTGGCTGACATAACACCCACTCATGGAACCCACTGGCTCTAAAGAAGAGAAAGGAGAAAGACTGAGCAGGTGGACTAATTAGCATAGGAAGCAAGGGAATAATTTAATCAATAGAAGATAGAATACTATTTAACAGGATAACTGTATAGCTTGCAGTCAATAAGGATTAATTCCTTTACTTGCTAAGATGTATAATAGTGAAAAGATTTGATAATCCTCAGCATACCTTGTATTCCCAGCACCCCTTCCTGCACAGGATGTACCAACAGAAGAGCAAACTGGGTCCCTCTGCTCCTCCACTGAGAAGATGAGGATGAAAAAGGATCAGTGGGATGCTGCTGGATCCACAAGTGGTGTTTATATTCTGCTTGCAATATCTCCTCCTCGCTTTCGCTCTTTCCCCTATTCACTTAATATTACAAAACAAAGTTGGTGTTGTTAAAACAGCATTTGGTCTAGTTTGCACCTTAATTTGAGCAGAGCCATCTCTCCCTAATTGGATCATAACACCTCCAAATAGGTAAGATGCTCTCATGTCAACTGGTCTCAGGTTACATAAGCCTGAAATAATCTCTAGCAAACTGCCTGGATCTCAGATTCACTTCAATTGACTCCTATGCACCACAAAGGACTCTGTTAATTTCAAATGATCCCCTTGCCAACTGTCGGTATGTCAAATTTAAATCATATGGAGAAAATATGTGGGATATTTTCACATTGAATTGATAATCAGGTGAACCTCAGCCTACTCCAGTTAAATTCACAGAACTTACTAGGCTTTAGATGCTAGGCAAAAAAATAGGGATTGTTATTGACCTTACATGACTTCTTGTATAGATTATTGTCTCTGAGTTTGACCTGAGATGACCCCTAGTCAGGCAGTGGGAATGAGCAGACCTTCAATGACCTTTGTGCTACTAATTACATTTCTTATTGACCTCAGATGGTCCTTGTAGAGCAAATGACACCCAGGACTACTCTTGGTTTTTGACTAAAAAGTAGAATCTCAGACTCTTTTTTTCACTAAAAGCATCAGGTCATTTCTTGCAAAGCTGCTTCTAATTCAGCTGGCCTCCAGCCTGTACAGCTGCACAGAATTAAGTCCATCCACTCCAGGTGCAGGACTTTGCTTTTATCTCACTTAGCAATGCTCCTGCACATCCTTTTCCATCCTGTGTCTGACAAATTGCAGACAAATCATTTGCTTATCCTTGTTTGGTATCCTACATTAACTGGGTAAGAGCACACTCTTGCCCAGTGTCCCGGTTTAGGGCAAATATTTAGGAGGAAACCTCTGGGGGGGTATCCTCTAGGAAGAGCCGATTCCAATCACCCCTCCCCCTACAGGTCCAGGAAGAATTTCCTTAGAGAAAAGTGGAAAAAACTATTTATTTAACAAATAGAATATTCACAAGTATAGGAAAAATTTGTATAATATGAAAACAATGAAACCTCTCCTTCCTCTGAAGAGATGGTAGATTCAGAATTCGTCTGAGTCCAGTTCAGTTCTCCAGTGGGGGGGCGATTGCCAGGCCCGGCTGTAGAAGTCGGTGAGGGGGCCCCCCGGGGGTTCCCTGGTGTCCTGGGCCCACGCGATGCCAGCCAGTCCCAGGAAGAAGAAAAAGGAAAAAAATATACCCAGCAAAAGAAACAAAGTCTCTCCCTGCAAAAAGCCGGGAAAAATCCGAGGAAACCCTCCACTGTGAGCTCTTCCAGCACCCACACCAGAGAGAGTAAAAAACAGGGAAAAAAAGAAAGAAAAGAGATAACGCTGTCCGCTGGAATGTAGCCTCTCCGCTCTCTCTCGGCCTTGGTTCGTAGGAGTAAAAGTATCCTGCAGACAGACGGTGAGTGTTTTTTTTTCCTCCACCTTTACTTTCTCTGTCTTTCTGGGACCAATTTAAAACTGCAGAACTTAATGTCCAGCATAAGCAAGAGGACGATTGGGGATACAAACAGGTCATATGGCCAACCCAGGACACCCAATCATGATGGTTGTATATTTCTAATTTCATTTTATTTCTGACACATTTCCTAACGGTCTAGACCCCAGCTTACGTACTTCCCCAGAGGTGTGAGCTGAAGCCTTGTGGCTGGGCTAGATCCTGTGGACCTGAGGCAAACTGATTTCAAACGATCCCTGACTGACAAAAAAAGAGAGTGATTTTCTGAAAAGGTCTACAGTGTGTTAAACTGAAGTAGTCTACTTTGGGCCAATGGACAGCACCTAAACTGAGAGAACCTCTGACTGGTATAATGGTGTAGTATCTTTCCTATATTGCATTTAAGAAGAAAGCAGAAAGAGAGCACTCCTGCTGGGCATATGTGCTGATTTTGGTCCTACTTAGCTCAATTTTCTTCAGAGTGGCTAGCATGGGATTTTGATTGGATATGAGCCGAACACAGTGTTGACAATATGGAGAAGTTTTTGTCATTGCTAAGCAGTGCTTATGCAGAGCCTTGCCTTCTCCTTGTACTGCCAAACTGGCTTATGAGCTGGAGGTGCCTGGGAAGTTGGATCAGACACAGCTGGAACCCCTACTGACCACGGGAATGTTCTGTTCCATGTGATATCACCCTCAGTATGTAAAGTGGAGGGGGAAAAAGAAATAAGGCAGGAATGTTTGGAACTATGGCATTTGTCTTCCTAAGTCACTCTTACTGGAATGGAGCCCCACTTTCCTGAGTGCCCATGCAAAGTAGCAAAAAAATTCCTTGTTTTACTTTGCTTAAATGTGTGGCCTTTTCTTTTCCTATTAAACTGTCTCTATTTCAAGACATGAGTTTTCTAACTCGTTCTTCCAAGGCTCTCCCTCATTCCATTGGTGGGGGAATGAGTGAGTGATTCTGTGGAGCTTAGTTCTGTGGAGTTGCTGATTTAGACCATGACAACATGAATCTTGTCACCAAAACCCACAAAATAAACTCTCTCACCAGTTTGTTATGTTAGAAGGTTGACATTATTCAGAGTTGGGGTACTTGGGAATCACTCCACAAAATAGGTACATCAGTTATCAAAACATTTAACAATTTATACATTTTAGAATACAAAGGAATTGGTGTACTACATACAAGTTATATAGTTCTCTTCATTAATTAAAATTCTATTTTCTATTTCTTATTAATTTCTCACTTCTCATGATAATTAGCCCACCTCTTCAGTCTTCTTATTATCTTTTTCTTGGGCAGGGAGTGTCTCAGTAATTGTTAGTTTCTGCTTCATCTCTTATTTCTGTAACATGTCTTTGTAGTTTATAAATTCTGTATTCTTTGTGTCCAGGTCCAGCATGATTTTCTTTGTTTCTGCTGAACTCTCCCTTGAAATTTCTTTCAGCTATTTCACTGGGATTGCTATCTTCCAGTCAATACCTGCCATAAGTGCTATAACTCCCATTACAACAAAGTTGTTACTGTTTTCTTTTTTTAAACTCTTTCTCAGGGCCAGTAGCAGAATGATCCATTGGCTCCTGTAAAACAGAGAATCATCTACTATAGAAGAGAAAATCCCTCTATTCATAATGATCCAAGTGTGACCAAAATACCAAACAACACATGAATGAATGCTCTGTTTTGGCAAATATCAAACATTCTCTCTGCCCTTTATGGAATGGTGTATCTCGAACAGAATCCTTACCTCTCGTAGGTCTGCCTAAGTTACCTTCTTTTTGTCAAACCCTGTCCTGCAGACAGGAAAAAGGGGGAGAATCTTCTAGCGCTGACTGTTCAATACCACCTACTCAGCTGCTTCTGCTCCAGCTGGGTTTTTGGGCTCCTCTGTGGCTGTCCTGGCGTGGTGGCTGTCTCCCAGTGCTGAGAGGACACGGCTGAACACAACTGAGCACAGTGGTCTGCAGAAATCACTGGGCAGCATGGCACAGATGATCTAAGCTCCTAAATGGGTAGTTTTGTCCTAGCTCTTGGTTGATTTTTATTTTTTTTTTTTGATGGGGAAGTGGGGGGAAAAGTTTGGTGGTGATTATGCTTTTGAAGAAAAAACACCCTCTCTCTTTTGTATACTGTTGTTGGGTTCTTTTGCTATTAGTACTGCTGTGGGTATTGAGATTTTCCGTAAATTGTTGTTCCAATCTATAATCTCTCTTAGTGCTCCTCCTTCATCAGAAGGGGCAGGGGAAAGGGAACAGCTTGAGTAGGGCTTAATCCTCCAGATGGATTTTAACCCACTACAGACCCCTTAAATCTTAAAGGAGAAGCACACACAATTCTTCCAGAGCATGAGGGTAAGCCTCGCTCTCCAAGAATCTGCTTTAATTAATTAAACAAACTCCCCAGCAATAAACAGTGGAGCACCCATATCCCAATCATTTCATGAACCTCCCACATTCTTGTTTGCCTTCTTTCTTTTTTTGTCATCTTTCCTACTCTAAAATTGTTGTAAATAAGACTTAAGGATCAAACTGGTCTCTTTCTGCATATGAAGCAGGGATAGCAAAAAGTGCCCCCTGTTTGCTGCTGAAAATTACTAAAAATCTGATGTGCTCTTCATCACAGATAGTATTTCAATGCCACACTCAGATATTTATGGTAGGACAAAGTGTTTAAATTGTCTTCTGCTGGTATCTCTGTTCTGGAAAGGTAGACAAGCTAAACAGTCTACATTGAAATTATACAGAAGGTAAAAAACCACATTCAATGAGAAAATTATATTGGTATTTATACAGCATGTGGCAAAGCTTAATCTCTTCAGTTGACCTCTGTTAATTTGAGTGTTAAGTGTTCTATTTTTTAGGATCAGGCACCTAACTTGCACTTGGTTTCCAAATATTTGAGGTTAGACTTGAACTGTGAGAAAACTGGAATATTTTTTTTTTCAAATCTCATATCCTATAGCTTCTTGGCACCACATCCACCTGCACTGTTTACACAACCAGCAACTCCAATAGCATGATTTTAGAATCTTTTTGTTTTCTTACAAATAAATAGAATCAATGGCACAGAAAACCCAAAAAAAACCCTCCAAAAACCAGAAAAAATTTCCATCACAATGGTTTTTGGATACTTTTATGTCTGTTGGTAGCATATTAGATTATAAACTGTAAATTTGGCACCTGTGTTTTGCTACATTTGGGTACAAAGCCCTTCTTCACAGATTAATCCACCTACCTGTCCATGCCCAGCAAGAAAGCCTTGGCCCAAGGGCTTGTGAAAAGAGAAACTGTGGAAAGGGAAATATGAGTTTACAAGGAGATCCTGATTCTCTTCTCCTAAGAAAATGTAGATCAAGGGTACTGAAGTGACATCCAATTATACCATGCAGGATCCATGACGCAGAAGAAGAAATTATAGACAGAGCTGGTGCCAGCTTTCCAGTCAAGAAATTGTAAAATCAGCTACCTTTAACAAGCATATGTGTTAATAAAATAAGAAGGAAACCAAGAAAAACTTCCCAAAATACCACCCGTACCCAAGCCTCAAAACCAGTAGTACCCCAGAAATCCTTAAAGATGTTTACTATCCAATCGAGGAAAAAACAACAACAAAAAAGCAACAACAGCCAAAAAAGCAAATATTAAGAAAGCAAAGTGTGTGGGAAAGAGAAAGATATTTTATTTCCAACCCTGCAACATTAGGAAGCACAGCTTTGCAGTTTTCTAACTCCATCTGAACCCAACCCCTTCTTATCCTATAAGCCTCTTCATACTGGGGCATACTAAAGTAAGTCTCCTGATGTGGTGACAACATTTCTGTAATGGCTTAAGGAATCAAGTGCTCGAATTTTCAGATTACTGCAGCAGCCTCCAAAATGGGGCTATAGAGGTGTGGATTTCTTGGAGCAGCTGAATTTTATTGCTTGGCTAGTGAGCTCTGATATGCGATGTATAATATAAAAAATAAATAAATTCCCTTTAAAGAGCAGCTGGTAGGTGCAGAAAGTCTATTTGTTTTTCTTTTTCAGAACCACATCTATTACTAGAGCATGCCTGAAGCTGAGGATTCAGACACAATTAGATAAGGCAAGCACTGTGAGAGCATGCCTGTAGCTTGAACCCAGCCCGAGGTCCCAGAAGGACTGAGATTTTGACTGCCTTCTTGATTTTGGTGGTACCCTCCAGAGCCTCTGACAGGCTCAGCTTAGCAACTGCCTCTCACTAGTTTCTGATGTTTGGAATTATTACACCCCTTACCTCTCCTTGGAAGATCAGAACTTCCCTTCATTTACAGATTGCAAAAGGGCTTATGGAACTGCATGAGGCCTGTTCTAAATACTGTCAGACTCCACTTTTCCAAGCTCAAGCTTATGAAAAGATGTTTCCTATGCACGATACTCTTTGAACCCATCTAATGTGGACAGAACTGTACATGATCACTTCCTGTTATATGCACCATTTATTAGATACTGTATTCTATTTATTTATCTTGAATTTGCAGTTCCATGCACTCTACTTCATTACCTAGTGTGAAGTCCAAAAATGCAGACACTAACTAGTTGTTTCCAGCACTGTGCCCTCTGTTCAAATGATTAGGCAAAAGGAAAACTATACTTTCATCTCCTTCTGTTCTAGGCCATGCTGAATTGGAGCATCCCATGAAAGAGGCTCCTTTTCATTTACCTCAGTCCTGAATTACAGTCCACACCTATATGTTAAAGTCAGGTTAATAAAGGTATTATGGCACTGAGCACCCATGCTGACTCTATGATAGCTTTTCTTTCAATTTCTCCGTTATCTGAAGAGCTCTGTTTACCAGACCTATTATCCTTCCCTGTTGGTCTTCAAGCTGAGAAAGCAAAAGCAACTTCTTTAATGGCTCACAGATTGATAATTAACAATTTATGAGTCCCTCGTAAGGCTGGTAAGCAAAAGAACTGCTTTTGGACAGTGAAAATAGTGGAGAGAAGGAAGTGGAGTCAACTTATGTTATTAGGCTGTACTGCTTCATTAATCACAATCTATCTTTTACCAAACTGCTCAAAGCCAAATCCATTCTGTTTCTTGGGAATGAGTTAGATTAAAATCAAGCACTCTTAATGCATCTTTGACATCTGGCCTAGCAGCTGGCTATCACTAATATTGCTCTTTAGAAATGTCAGGAGCCACATTTACTGTGACCATTCTAGCCCTTCTGATTTAAGCTACTGTAGATGGCAATGAATTTCCTTAAAGGAGCTCCTCTGGAAAGTCCTAAGTTTTATGCTGGATCCCCTGCCAGCCTCACCACTTCATGAGTATGAACAATCATACAATTGAACTGATTTGACTTTGCTGCTCCTGGAGTTTCATTGCCTTTAACCTTGGGATGTAATGATAGCAATGCCATGCTAAGTGCCTCTCCTACCTGGGTTTGTCTGCTCCAGTAGGGCACCCATTCTTGCTAGCTGGAACTGGCACTGATTTGCAGAGAGAGGGAAATAGATTGAGTATGGTTAATACCACTATGAATGCAACCTAGTTTCTTGCAAGGCTTTTGAAGGTGGTAGTCATCCAGACAGATTTCTTTATTAATTGTAAACTTATTACTAAAAAAGGCTGGGATTCCCCCCCACCCCCCCAACAACATCAGCCTAAAACCCCTACTCCCTCCTGTCTCCAGGCAGACTTACTTGAGTATGGACTGCATTAAATTTGGAGGCAATTGTTCCCTGCTAATGAAGGTGCAGCTGGAGGAGAGTTTTCTTTTCCTACCAGTGAAAGGTAAAGAAATGAGAGCTGGTCAGTGAGACTGTCCATCCCACAGCTGAGAGGATAAATTAGAAATCTCAGCTTTCCAGATACTGCATTGCCTATCTTATTTCCGAGTTGTTTCCCAGTAGCCTCCCATGTTATCTGCTTCTGAATCTCAGACTTGGAAATGGGGATAGAAAGGAGAATAGCAGTTTCAGAGTCTTTATTATGATTTGGCCATTCTCACACTGAAGGCTTTAAACAGAGGCATCAACTTCCTCCACAGATGTGGCCTGAAGAGATCATTGTCTGGACACACAGGAACCAGTAATTACGCCCTGGTGTTCAGCAGAACTACTGCTCATTGGCTCACTGGGGCATCTGTAAGGACATTACACATTTAGGAGGGGCCTCTCTTGACAGAGTGCAACCTAAAAGCTGCTCTTTCTTAGAAAGAGTGAGAGATGATAAGGACTTTGTTTTATTGTCAGGCTGCGAACCATAGGGTAAGATCCAGGTATTAAAATTTTTAGAGAGATGTCCCTGCCTGAATGAAAGTGCAAAGGAGACCATAGGCTGAAGTAAATGATATTTATATTTAGCAAGAAATGTGAGGTAGAGAGGGTGACACAGAAGGAAAATGAGAGGGCAGGGGGAGAGAAAGAGAGTGACAGAGTAAGTGCAAAAAATATCAACACTCTGATGGTGTCAATCTTGATCCATCAGGTTGTGGGAAGCCCAAGGACAGAGTCCAACAGGTTTACATTTGTTCACATCCAGGTGAAAAAGTCCAGGTACTTCCTGTGGGTTGGGGAATTGTACACTGGATGATGTTAATACTTTGGATCATGGGACACTTGAGGAACCTTTGATGATTTATGACATTTTCAAAAATGTTACAGCTGCCTCTTACGTCAGTGTCCTGGGTTGGCCATATGATCTGTTTGTATCCCCAATCGTCCTCTTGCTTATGCTGGACATTAAGTTCTGCAGCTTTAAGTTGATCCAAGGAAGACAGTGAGAGTGAAGGTGGAGGAAAAAAAAAACACTTGCCGTTTGTCTGCAGGATACTTTACTCCTACAAACCAAGGCTGAGAGAGAGGGTGGAAAGGCTACATTCCAGCGGACAGCGTTATCTCTTTTCTTTTTTTTTTTTTATTTTCTCTCTCTCTGGTGTGGGTGCTGGAAGAGCTCACAGCGGAGGGTTTTTCCTCGGATTTTTCCCGGCTTTTTGCAGGGAGAGACTTTGTTTCTTTTGCTGGGTATTTTTTCCTTTTTTCCTCTTCCTGGGACTGGCTGGCATCGCATGGGCCCAGGACACCAGGGAACCCCCGGGGGGCCCCCCCC